>KQ962095.1:52669-63989 GCA_001563735.1 Leucoagaricus sp. SymC.cos
ATACTTGACATCAGCAGAGTTCGTCCCATTAATGAGGTTGGTGCGTATTAGGCTAAGATCAGCCTCGTCATCGTGGATGGATGTAGGAGAGTCGGCGTACAAAGGGCCGGCAGTGCATAAAGGCCGATAAGGCCCACAGCACTAAGCTTGACAAAAAGGGAAAAAGAGAGGAGGAGAACGAGTTTGAAGGTGGTGGTTGGATCATTCGTCTTTCCACGCTTTAATTAAGAGCCACTTGAGAGAAGCAGACGAAGCGGTCTCTTTACCCGCGATGCGACTCAACATGTCACAGTGAGTGATGACGGATGCAATTCGAGGGGCGTTTCAGAGGACAACGAGACTGACGAGGAAGAGATCATTGAAGGAGAGAATCTGGATGGCGATACGAAGAACGAACGGGACTTGACCGCTTGACCGGTGGTCAAGATGGATGAAACGAACATCTTGAACGAGTGGCATTGTACCAATGAGTGCATTGGAGAGTGAGTGATAATTGATCAACAGGAAGAAACGAAAAGAGACCGAGAGGGCTTATTTTGTATTCCTTCGCCCGTATAGCCACGGTGGGCCTAACGTGTACATAGACCCTGAAAAGAAGCCTGATGGTGAATAATGATTGTCACCCTCAGAAGCAAATCAAGAGAAAAAGCACGAAATATCAGCGTGAGGTCGAGATTTCATCAGATCACTCATTGTGCGCCTAAGCTTTTGGCAACTTGGAAGACGAACACGACTTCACGCATATCCTCTTTTCCCCCTCGCTCTGAGGACACTTGACTTAGGCTCTGAAAATTCTTGGCAATTCGTAGCCGTTGCCCTGAGCCGGACATTCAGCCCCCATTATGTTTATGTCATCTTAGTTTAGCGTCCATTGTCGTGACGGCTTGAAAAAAAAACTCGGTACGTGGCGAGAGAATAGCCATAGTCCGTGAGGTATGACCCTTGAGTTATAGTTTGCTAAGATCGCCGACCGGTCATGCGCAACCTAGATAGGGAATTTCTATGACTAGAAAAATATTGTGTTCAAATCACTTACCAAACTTGGGGCGTTTAGATTAGATCCCCAAGTCGATATTTGAGAGCACAATCGGCGGTCCCTCTGGACTCCTCCAGCCACAACCAACACTTTGATGCTCTAAAAACCAAAATCGTCAGAAGAAGAAGAGAAAAATAAGAGCAACTGCCTGACATGCTGTCTATCTGCAACCGTCGCACGCGATAGTAATGCTGTCATGCCAAATCCGAAGCGTAGGGCAAGAAAAACCACAGTCGATAGCTTGGTGAATGACGAATACAGTCAAGCAGAGATAAACAGGGACACCTGGGCTGTCACATGTGTGTTCGTTCATAGAGGATATCTGCCGAGAGGCGTGAAAACGAAGCTCAGCAGAACCTTTGTCTCGCGAAGCTCTGACAGTATCAAGGTTGAGTTTAAATAACTAGATCAGAGGCGATAACCCGACGAACCATCGCGATAAACCTCTCGTCGAAGCGAACGAAGTCTTGTCAAATCTTCTGCAAAAACCGAACCTACTCGTCCACACAATGTCCTCTAGTAGCACGAAGAATCGATTAATCGATATTCAGCCAACTCAACTCCACCCTAGTTTTGGACCCTGTTGAGTCACGATGAGTACAACAACTCTGGGAAACGTTTGGCTTATCTTGCGATCGAGTTGACAGAAGTGAAGAGGGAAGAGGAGCTTATTGATACATACCCATGGAGCACGAGGCGAAGTATTGATCGCAAAAAGCCGATCAGGGGTAGCAGTGAAAGATAAGTGCACTCATTACGAACGGAAAGAATATTCGATTTTGAGAGGACGCGGCAGGATGAAAGGCATGACATAGGCATAGCAAGAGAAATAAAAAAAACAAGGGGGGAAAGGGATGCCATAGACATTTCAATCGCGTTCGTGCGAGAAATAGTAGTATTCTATACCAATTCAATCTTCATACTGCCATAAGAGAACCAGGACGTAGTGGAGAAAGGTGCGTCATGTTGGTGATGAATGGTGACGAGCTATGCCTACTACTCATGAACGACCAGCACCAGGAACATTTCGTCGTTCACGCCTCGGCCTCTCCGGTGCAGCAGTAACGGGTACAACAACACTAACTTGGATAGAGTCAAAGTTAAGCGAATCAAGGAGGGCCTACAAACCACACACATAAAAGAAAACCGTCAGCATACAGCCACACAATAAAAAGATGAAGAGTGGGAATTGACCTTTGTATCAGGATCAACCTCAAGTCCAGACACACTAGTATCCAAAGCCGAAACTTCCGGTACATATTGATCCTTTCGTTCACGTTCTTCTTCTTGAAGTTTGAACGAGATACCGCGGACTGGACCTTTCTGGATACGTTTCATCAGGTGGGTGGTGAAACCTGCGACTTTGTTGCGGAGGCGTTTGGAGGGGACGACGGCCTAGACGGGTTGGGGGGGTAAACATCAGATATGGTTTACGGGTGAGCTTTTGATGGGAAACGCACGACTTCATCGATGATACGTTTGTTGGTGTGGAAGTCGAGAGTGAGGCGGGGGTAGCTGTACGGGTTCAGGCGTTAGTCACTGCCGTCGTGTGAAGGCACGATGACAGACTATTTTTCGATGAGAACGCGGGAGGCCCTCTTGGTGGTCTTGGTACGAACGCGGCCCTGATAAATCAAACCGTCAGCATAACACCCTCCCCTTGCGAGAAACGATGACGGACCATGTTGACGACTTGAACGACGGGGAAGGGAACGGTGGACTAGTCGATGTCAATCTACTTGCGTGCAGCGCTGCCCCGGCAAATCCCGTAGTGGCTTTGATGTGCTATACAGTACGCCCACCACAAGCAACACCAATCAAAACGTCTGATGGCACCGATTGTAAATTCGCCGTTCAACGTCCCTCGTCAAGACACACAACCGAGCCAAGGTAAATAATCAGTCGCTGTCCATGACGGTCTTGAGTGTCCGTTATGCAAAGGAGTCTTTTCTCTTCCCCCCCTCCCCCGGCCTGACTCGCGCAGAACGACGGGGAAGGGAACGGTGGACTAGTCGATGTCAATCTACTTGCGTGCAGCGCTGCCCCGGCAAATCCCGTAGTGGCTTTGATGTGCTATACAGTACGCCCACCACAAGCAACACCAATCAAAACGTCTGATGGCACCGATTGTAAATTCGCCGTTCAACGTCCCTCGTCAAGACACACAACCGAGCCAAGGTAAATAATCAGTCGCTGTCCATGACGGTCTTGAGTGTCCGTTATGCAAAGGAGTCTTTTCTCTTCCCCCCCTCCCCCGGCCTGACTCGCGCTTTTCGTAGCACGACACTCAGACTGGGGTCCATTCATCGTTTGCTTACCCCTTTCTCTCTCTGTCTAGTCTCTCCCTTCCTGTAAAACTCCGACACTCGTGCAAAAATGGTTCGCGTTTCCGTCTTGGTGAGTTTGGGTTTATGATGTATGGAATGAGGGCTGATGATTGCTAGAACGACTGCCTTAACAACATCGTCAACGCCGAGCGCCGTGGAAAGCGTCAGGTGCTTATTCGTCCTTCGTCCAAGGTCGTTGTCAAGTTCCTCTCTGTCATGCAACGTCATGGTGAGTCGTCGTCTCTCATCCACCCAACCCCTTCCCTCGGAGTGATATAACTACGATTGGCGCGACCCTATTTCATACGCGGTTCTCGTTTTAACCCTCCGACATATCAATCATCGTCTCCGTCAACCAATACAGCCCGTATTTGTCTTTCCTCCTTAAACACGGGTTCACAGAAGAGACGACAATCCCTACTTCCCCTCTCCTCCTAAAACTTAATGCTAATGAAACTTCTCTCATATTAACAGGTTACATCGGTGAATTTGAAATCATCGACGACCACCGTTCCGGCAAGATTGTTATCCAGCTCAACGGTCGTCTCAACAAAACGGGTGTCATCTCTCCCCGCTTCAACGTACAACACACCCAAATTGAGTCTTGGGTCAACTTGCTTCTCCCCGCTCGTAGTTTTGGTATCATCATCCTCACCACTTCTTCTGGTATCCTTGACCACGAGGAAGCTCGTCGTAAGAACGTCGGTGGAAAACTCCTTGGCTACGTGTACTAGTTTCATTCTAGATATGTAGCGTTATTATGGGAATCAAATGCTGCATTATGATCTGTTTTATTTGTTCCTCACGTACCTCGCCATCTCGTGGTGCTGGACAGACAAAGTCGCGAAAGCAGCTATCAACCTCCAAACTTTGACATTCAGCCTCCGTCGGAATGGTCAAGACACCGGAAAGGAGACTCCTCGACACGACAAACATTCAGATGCCAGCCACCCTCCCTACGACCAGGTCCTCACTTTCCCAAGTCTCCTGTAGTCGGACTCCCTGTGTGTCCTTGTGATGTTGATGACGACTTGCACTACCGGCCGAAACTCTAAGTAGCCAGCGCACAGACATTTATTCTCTCTCCCTCTCGAGAATTCACATGCCGACACGGCTGGTGGGCGCTCCGTTGAGCTTCTCACTCCGGCTTTCCATAGGTATTAAAGTGATTATATGCCCCGATTGATCACATGTATGGTGAACTAAAAATACTCGTTAATAAATCGGAACGAACACAGCACCTTCGACGAGCCAGAGTCATGAAGGGATCACAAAGGTCAGCTTGAATCTCCGCGCTAGTCTTTGAGGGCATGACAGAAAGCCAAGGGACTGAAAGACGTGAAAGCGAAAGTCATGGTGACATTAGAAACCCAAGGTCTCGAATGTCACTCTGAATGCTTCCGGGCCTTAGCTGATGCAGGACGCAATCGCAATAAGGATTCTCGTAGCTGTGTCGCAAATCATTTGCCTCGGGGAAGGTGTTACACAGGAAGAGAACATGGCGATCACAAGACATCAAATTTCACACAAAACTACTGGTACAATGGCGGACTCGACATATCAGATTTTTTACAGAAACTGTTTAGAACGATGAAAACGCAGATGGAGAACTACCAGAACAGTATCTAGGCAGTAGTTAAAAACCCCCACTTCTGTTTTTCTGGTTTTTGGAGGTTTTCAGTGGTAATATTAATCTGCAATGATGATTCCATTCAACTCTCAACTGTCAGAATAGGCAAATAGGATGGACTTGCCTGTGTGAAGGGCTTGCCGTCATCCAGAGTCCAGAACTTATCACCTGAAGAAATTCTAAGAAATGATCCTTATCAGTGAGAAGGGGTGATGAGTTAACATTAATCCATACCTGTAGCCATTGTCGTATTCAGCGATTTTCCACGCCTTGGGAGTAGTGCTTGCAACAAGTTTGTTCGACTGAAATCGTTCATAATGACCTCATCCAATGTGCAAAAATACTACTTACGTCGTTGACAGAGATGTAAGTTTTCGTCATGACCGATTGAATATGATAGGTGTTTGGCTCAGTCTGTTGTACGAGGTTCCACTGATATCCCAAGTAAATGGTTTAGTCTTCGTGAAAAAATTTATACTTTACTAACCTTTTGGTTATTACCACCCCAAAAATTAAAACCAATAACATTGGCAGTGGGAATACCACCATGAAGATCGACGACGGAGTTATTGAAGGCATTATTTGCGATAGCTCGAACTCCAGCCACAGTAGACATTGTAGACGGTGAGACTGTTATTTGAAATGTGAGGCCGTCAGAGGCCTTTTTATATGTTGACCAAGTCTTAAGGTCACGCATCACAGACTTCAGGAAATTCTGGTTCGACATCTGCCCTAAACTCTGCACGTACTAGAACATAGTCCCCTTAACCCAGTCCGGTAATGGTGGTGACGTAGAAGCTTCCAATCATCTTGGAATTCACCCCCTTAGTCGCCACACTTTCTGGAATCGGAGCTATTCAAATTGCACATAGAAGATTAACAAGACACACCCCAAGATTGTTACATGCTGAACAAGCAACTGCCTAGACCTAGTCCAATTCAGCAATAATGCTGAGGTCGAAGCCTCTGATAATTATGGGACACCTTCTCTGGACGGTTTGGGCTGACTAAAAATATACTCGAATGTTCGCACCTTTTCTTCTTTTCATGCTTTACTCCAAGTTACGTTAGCCAGGATTTACCAGGAATTAATAGCTGAACGATTACGGCGAGTTCCTATCATACGCAACCAAGGCAACTTCGTGGGCACCCAAATCTATTCCTTCACCCTGCGTCCTTGTCGAGGGAAAACCAGGTGTAATAATAGGGTGTTGATCGCTCGATATGGCACTTCTGGTCGGACTATTCCGATCTCCTTCACTATTTGTGCCTGTTGGGAATATTTCTTGGGATTAAAATACAATTATTGGATATATTTCATAGTGACAACTACAGAACTCTTACTTATCTAGAATACGTGTCTCTACAGTGTTCTGGATATACCTACCTAGTTAACCAATTACTAATTATATTACTGAATTACTCTTCTAGAATATCCGAGTGAATGCCGGTTTGAGCTCTTCCAACAACGCCAGAGTCATATGCTGTGGCGCCACCGGGGAGTTGGTAGAGCCCCAGAACCCTAATAGTAAATAGATGGCATTCTCATACCACTGAAACCCAATCAAGCTCGAATGAAATCGCGGAAGTCAGGGGCTCACTTGAACTCGGAACAGGACCACAGCCGCTACCATAATTCAACTATAGAAAGGGCGAGGCGAAGCCAACTCGGATGATCGCAGATAACACTTCAAGTGTTTTATACCATATCAGGAGATTAAGATTGACCCCTGGTTTCCCCTGAGTGACTCTGAGCCCTCAAATTGAAGGGACTCAATTGAGAAGCCCCACCAGATTCGACTGAGATGGAACATTGGAGCGCCCACTGGCATCATCGAATTTTTCGATACCTCAAGGGCACTCGAAAGCAGCCGGTTCTATAGACGGACTGGCTATTGATTGGTGTGTCTACCATTAGATTAGCTCATGAAGCTTTGGGTTCATTCCACTGATTCTCAACATATGTAAATCGGTAAGCTGCGTGCTGGTGAGAACCGGGGTGCAACCACTTGCCGCTTCTCCTCATGTCCTTCAGAACCTTCAGGAAACTTTTTGTCAAGAAGGATGGTCGAGCAGTGGCCAGAGATTCATTTCGGGGTTCTACATAATCTCCACACAAGGTGACAGGATCCTCATATTCAACACTTCTTCAAGTCCTGGGACCTCCTGACACCTACCAGACTCTGCAGTAGCTGCAAGAATACTGTGGCCTGGCCTGGTCCGGTCCGGTGGCTATAACGAGGAGCTCTCATTTCACGCTTGTGCCGAGCCCTGGGCGCTTGACCTATAACTTGCATGGGAGATTCATGACAGAGACGCCCATCCAGACTAATAACAACATTCTGGGGTTGCAATTGACCAGGTTCAATCATGCGTCATTGTTTGCCAGGTCCAGCTGGTCCCGATCATCGAACCTCTCTTCAAATCTTGGGGTCAAACCCTCCTTTATTTAGTTACGAAGTGCAGTCACTGGGCGCTTGTCTAGCTTCCAGCAGGACAGAAGCCGAGTTGTTCTAAATCGACATGAGAAAGAGGTCAGATAGAGTCAGGACTTGTGCATTTGCCGTGGTGAGATGATTATAAAGTCTCGAGCCAAGATTTCACCAGGCCAGCAAGTTGATATCCCAGTGAGAATGCACACCTTCCGGGTTTCTTCCAAATAGATCAAATTGTCTGGGTGCAGTCGCTTAGCAAGGACTTAGATTTTTTATCATCCAAGACGAGAGGGTAGACGTAAACATGGTAAACGGTGATTTCAACAGACTTGCGATAATACAACTGGGATTCGGCGCTCAGCAAAGAATTTGAGCTGTCGGCACAGCAAACTTCAAACAGTACATAAACATCAAGATTTCTTGAATTTCTGTATATTTGATGTGTAAATCAAGGGTGGTGCGAGAGCTCTCTGACCATAACTAATTAGTGGATTGATCATTGTGTCTTGGGCTGTGTTCTCAGAGTGGAATGGGCATGACATGAAGCTAATAAGAACTAATGGGAAACAGAAGTTAGTAAACCGCTAAATCGCAGAGCCACCAATATCGCCCAAACTTACATGGAAATATCCCTGGAGCCTGTTCCACGAAGTACCATGAAGCCGTCTAGCAACCTCCTTGCTAACTAGATACAGGAAAGTAAAATCGTGGAATGAAGGTCGATGGATGGGGCTACGCATGCAGCAGAGGGTCATGGCCTATGACCTATCAATAGGCATAAGCTGGCAATGTATCCCACCGTTGCCTCGACAGGTAAGCCTGCAGACAGTTCCTAAATACAGATCCTTAATAATGTAGTCCATAGGTCAGCAAGCTCTATAGCACTCCTCTATCTGTGTCAGGGGTGAGGTCCAGAGCCTCGCCCAGTGGTCGCATTCCTTGACGAATTTCATGGCAGCATCAAATTCGACTTTAGGCATATGGTGTGGTAAAGCACGGGTAATTAGCGGTTTGATTTTGAGCAACCCTTCAAGCCCCCTTGGCCTAGGACAGGCGCCGAGATGGTTTAATAGGCGGCCCCCAAGAACGAGATTGAACGGAAACAACAGCCATCAATTCAACCTATGAATAGTATATTCTACAAGTGCGCGGCGGAGAACGGAATAAGCTGAGTGAAAGTGGTGGAGCACCTGGCGAGCATCGTTGCTCCGTTTCTACACACATTCCTGGGTTCGCACATGTGAACAATCGTAAATTAGTACCTATATTTTCTGCGACCTCCACGGCGGTTTGATTTGGGGCCTGCTCCCCAGAAAAACACTTGTTAAGACGGCATAGTGACAATGATGATGGAAGATGAATCGCGATCACACTCGTGAACGTATTGTGCTGACATAAATTTATTCGAGGTCCACGCATACACATGCTTTCTTTCGGTGCTACTTTTTTTTTATGACGTTCTGCTGCAGACTCGCAGGCCGATCTCCCTTATGGTGATTCAGATTGCTTTGGCGAGACGAACTTCCATCTTTATTTTATTACGGAAATGAAGAGAATCTTGCAGTAAACGATTATAAAGCTCGGTATCCTTCCATATTTGAGACTTACTTCGTCATCTGTGCTTGATGAATTGGACAAAATCTCAAAGAAATCCAAGTAAAAAGCTTGGAGTATAAAAATACGCTACCACGTCCGCAAGCTCCACTCGTTCCGAAGCTAGACAGATCTTGACGGTTGCAAGAAGATCATCGCCGCTGTTAGTTCGTCCTATCGAGTATTCACAAACACACCCCTCATGGTTCCGGAACAGTGTATTTTCTAGAAGGTAGGTTCAAGTTTCACCAGTGTTACTCACGGACGTCTCGGCCAATGTTTTCCGATTCGCCTTGCGGATTTCTCATGATTTTATGTTAACATCTAAATGCTCCATGAAGCAATCGTAAAAAGATTCGGCTATCTCACGAGAACTGTTGTGAGCGCTAAAAGGACGAGGCTGTGTGGTTTGAGCGCTTGTAGAAGAAGGAATAACGGCGGGGATAGTCGAGTTGGTAGGCGCCCAAGCAGATGCTCATACCAACAAGCGTCTAATCTCCCCCCTTCTTGTGCCTTGAACGCCCAGCGAACGCAAATATATCATCCGGAATGGCGGAGTACCGAGAATCCTGTATAGAAAATCAGAAAGAATGAACTGGCGTTCGGGAGGTTAAATCTAATCACTTGGAAAACTCTGATCTCCTAAAGACAGATCCTCATGGTGCATGTATCATCCTGAACAGTACGTTGGACGAGAGCCCGCGGCTCAAGGTAGAACTGTGACTTCAGATGGAACGTTCTGCTAAGTAGAATCATAGATCGACGTGAGAGATCGACGTGAGAGCTATCCGTGGGGGCAAGGGATAAGACCAGAGATCAAGCTTGTTTACGAACTCAAGGGTACGAAGTGCAATAAGATCGTCGGACGTTTTGTTCTAGATGAGTCCGAGTTTGTTTTCCCTGCGTTCAGTCAAGAGAAGGGTGACAATGAGAGGGGAGAGCGCGGCAGGAACAAGTCTGTCGGGCTAAGTAGATACGAATCAGATTGCGCACACCACGAAACCCGAGACTGGGAACTTATAGCCCCATCTTCACTCCGAGTAGTTGAGAACGTTAATAGTGATGACAAAAGGGGCATACTTGAGACAGGAGACTAAGCCTTGCCGTTCCACCGTTGTGATATCAACGATAATGATTTGCGTCAACGACTGAAATCCTCTTTCATGATCGTGAGAAGAATGAGGGAGGGCGACGAGATAATCGGCATATGTATATCCTCTGTAAATGCCGATCCACCACAGGGACAACAGAGTCGTCCCCAGGCACGGCATAAGCATCAGCCGGCTCAAAGCGACTACTGACCAGGACCCAGTGGTAGTCTAGTGGCATTGTGGGCGACACTCTGGCCATTGCCTTGAAGGAAGAAGCGGTGGAGGAGTCAGCAAGAAAAGAGAGGGGGCGGTGGCCGTAAACGGTAGTGAGGGCGGAAAGATTGTGAGAATACTATCACGTTCACTACAGATTTAAGAGGCGACAATTCCTCCTTCCCCTTTCTAACCCTGATACTAACAAATCTCCCTCATAGGGACAGGGTGCATGGGTGACTTTGAAATTATCGACAACCACCGTGCAGGCAAAATCGTCATCCAACTCAACTGTTGCCCGAACTCAACAGTTGCCATCTCCCCCCGCTATGAGTCTTGGGTCAACTCGCTTCTCCCTGCTCATGGGTCGTGTATCATTCTCAACCATGAGGAAGCTCGTAAAGCTGCAGGAGTTTTGTTGGGTTAGGGCCGCGTGAACATAACATCCCAAAAAGGGATCAAGTGTATCGTGTGCAATGCGTACTGCCGGCCGATGTTTGTTGACTCCCGCCCTCGTCCCATGTCCCTGTCCTCTCCTCGCCACCACCGCCGCCGTACCTCCTCCTCCTTAGCCTCAACCCGTCGTTCACGTTCTCCTATCGTCTCCTTCTCTGTCCTTCCCTCCTCCGGCGACGTCCACACTATCACTCGCAAGGTTATCAGACGACTCGAGGGTCTCCGTCACCTCGAGATGCTCGATGTCTATGCTGCTGCTCCTATTACATCAGAAATGTCGACTCTGATGATGTTCCTTCGTCGAGTGTGAACGATGGAGAACGTGAAAGGGATTCGAAACCCGATGCGGAGAGAGCCCAGGTTGAGAAGGTGTTGTGTGATGAACTCGTAAACCAAAGCAAGAATAGCCATACGAATGGCAGACCCATCTCCGCTGCTGCTGCTGTTAATGGCTTAGAGAAACCAACTTCGTCGAGTGTGAGCGATGGAGAACGTGAAAGGGATTCGGAACCCGATGCGGAGGAGAGAGCGCAGGTTGA
>KQ962095.1:70169-80546 GCA_001563735.1 Leucoagaricus sp. SymC.cos
CATCAAAGGAATCCCTATCTAATCGTCGAAACTGAGACCATGAATTGAAAGAACTACTTGAGTGATAAGGTCTGGTTAGTCTTGTAGCATCACCGGCTGACTCACTACATGTGAAGAAATATAACAAATCTTTGACTTCGTTTGCTTTGAACTTTGAGCCAACAGCTCCGATTCTGCTCTAAAACTCGAAAGCGATGTACTATAGCGTGTTTGCTGAAATTTACGTGTTTACATAACCCCAACTCTGCTCGGTCGCTTTGAACTTTGTGCGCTGGGAGATTGATCATTTACGCCTTTGTGGAATTGGCGCTGGTCTTCGGAGGGTATAGGACAGTCCTTGAATCAAATTTTCAGTTGCCGGAAACCCATGAGTAAGTATGTCTCACCCCTATCATGACTAGTTATTTGTTCTTATCAAACGGGACTTAGCCTACCCCAAGTTCACAAAGATTCGTGAACTTGGCCAAACTAAATGTCAAGTTCAATTCTTGAAAGCCGAAATTTTTGAAGTTCACACTTCTGGATCACGGACACTCAAAGTTCGAAAATTAAACTCCATCAATTAACTAAGTTCGAGTTTTGCAGGCACTCAATTTTTTGAACCCGTAACCTGTCATGGTTACGCCCCAAACCTCGATCACCGATCTCGAGCCTCAAACGCCTACTATATTCATCATCTCATCTCTATGTGGAGGTACATACAGTACATATACACGCTCAATGCGTCTGTGGAGAACAGTTGTATTACTGGTAATTTAATTGGATATCATGAGAAGTCGGATTACTTTCAGCTTCGGGCTTTGAGATCCGAGGCCAGCCTTGGATCGTACGTACAGTACTGGAATATTAACTGCGTTAAACCACGTCATTGGATTCATTATGTATATGTAGACAATCACAGAATGGTGATTAGCATCGAGAGCGAGAGCGAGGGGGGGGAGAATAAGACTGAAGAGATCAAGCTTGTTTATGAACTCAGGGACACAAGGTCCAACGAGATCGTCAGACGTTTCGTTCTAGACGAGTCCGGGTTTCTTCGCCTTTCGTTCATTCCAGAGAAGGGCGGCAGTGAAAGGGAATGGTGTGGCAGGAGCAAGGATAGCAAGCAATCTGTCTAAGTAGATGCGAATCAGAACATGCACACCGCGAAACCTGAAACTACAAACTTATAGCCCGTTCTCCAGTTCCAATAATTGAGAACATTAGTGGGGGACATTCAAAGAAACAAAGGAGTAGATGACAAAAGGGAGATCTATGAGACCGGAGACCAGGCCTCGCCATTCGAGCATCGTGATACCAGCGATTACGATTTGTGTCAACAGTTGAAGTCCTCTTTCATGATCGTGAGAAGAATGAGGGAGAGTGACGAGATAATCGATATATGTATATCCTCTGTAAATGCCGAGCCAGCACAGGGACACCAGCATCGCCCCCAGGCGTGGCATAAGCATCAATCAGCTCAAATCGAGTGTTAGTCTAATAACACTTGCTGAAGGAGGCAGAAGCGGCGGAGGCTTCAACGAGGAAAGAAAGGGAGAGGTGGTAATACAGTGGTAGTGGTGAGGACGGAGAGATTGTGAAAACGTTATCATATTCACTGGAGATTCAAGAGACAAAAATTTCTCCATCCCCTCTCCAACACTGATACTTGGCTACATAAGTGACTTCGAGATAATCGACATCCAGCGCAACGGTCGTCTGAACAAAACGGGTGTCATCTCACCCCCGCTTCAGCGTGCAACACAACCAAATCGAGTCTTGAGTCAACTTGCTTCTCCCTGTTCGTGATTCGGGTGTCATCATTCTAGACCATGAGGAAGCTCGTCGTAAGAACGTCGGTGGGAAACTCCTCAGCTACGAGCGCTAGTTCGTTTAGAGATAGAGTCTCATTGAAATTTCAAACGCCGCATTATAACTCACGTGAGCACAACATCCCAGGGATCAAGGGTATCGTGTGCAATGCGCACTGTCGGGCGACGTTTGTTGACTCCCACTCCCGTCCCATGTCCCTCTCCTCTCCTCGCCACCACCGCCGCCGTACCTCCTCCTCAACCTCAACCTCAACCCGTCGTTCACGCCTCCCTCCTCCGGCGACGTCCACACCATCACTCGCAAGGTTATCAGACGACTCGAGGGTCTCGGTCACCTCGAGATGTTCGATGTCTATGCTGTTGCTCCTACTACATCAGAAGATGTCGACTCTGATGATGCTCCTTCGTCGAATGTGAGCGATGGAGAGCGTGAATGGGATATGGAACCCGATGCGGAGGAGAGAGCGCAGGTTGAGAAGGCGTTGTGTAATGAACTCGTAAACCAAAGCACGAATGACCTTACGAATGGCAGACCCATCTCTGCTGCTGCTGCTGCTGCTGCTGCTAATGGCGTAGAGAAACATGTTACGAAGCAAAAATTCGATTGGAAGATTCGAGGAAATTGGTCTACAGTTCTATCCGTGCGTTTCTTGCGTCTGCTTATCTCACTGAGGTTCCTTCTTACCTTCAAACATTCAGGCTTCTTCGCATTGTATTTATACATCACCGAAAGCGATGTCTCAAAAGTCTTATTTGTACTATGGTTATTATGTATCATTGTACCCGCCTACCTCCTTCGCTTCCATTAACCGGCATCTGAAAAAATGTACGAGCGTTTTCTTGGATTCTTAATGCACGAGAGTGAAAAGGTTCGTCCGTCCCCTTCATCCCCAGTCTCTACTATGACAGCGTTCAACTTTTTTGTTGTAGAACTCGACGAATGGTGTGGTATGGTACATCCTCGGTGTAAATTTCACACTCCAATTCTATCCACGCGACGTAGCCACGGTCGCAATTCCCATGTGCGTCCCCCACCCTCTCCCCCACCCCCTCTCCTCTCTTACCCTCACTTACTCTCCTCTCCTCCATATACACAGACTCTCCTGGGCCGACACGGCAGCCTCAACAATTGGCCGTCTCTGCGGTCCCTCCTCTCCCTGTCTCCCCTCTCGCATCCCCCTTCTCCACCTTCTCGGACTCAAGATATCGCTAGCACAAAGAAAAAGTTGGGCTGGGTTAATAGCTGCTAGTTGAACTGGAGCTTTGATCGCTGTTGAATTTTGGTCTTGCATTGCTCCTGTTAGATTTGGTGGTGCAGAGGCTGGTTGGAATTTCATCAAGGACGTTGTTGTGAGATCATCTGGAATGGTTGGAGGAGGAGGGAGCGAAGGAGGGATGTTGAAAGGATGGATTGGGTTGAGTGTGTTGAGTGTTGTTATCGGGTTGGTTAGTGGTGTTGCTCAAGTTATGGGTGAGTACACTGTTTGTCACTGCTCGCTCTCATCGCGTTTCTTATCGCTGATGGTTGGTATTGGTAGATCTGGGATCGTTAGACGATAATCTAATCTTACCAATCATATCCGGAGGTTGGATTCTCCGATTTTTGAGATTCGTAGGGTGGATTGGATTGTTCTTGACTTCATGATCGACACCGATATAGCTATCTTTCATCGACTCTTCTTGTTTGGTTTGCTGTTGTTACTTTCAGAATGGCGTTGGTGGAAAACTCCTTGGCTACGTGTACTAGTTTCATTGTAGATATGTAGCGTTATTATGGGAATCAAATGCTGCATTATGACATGTTTTATTTGTTACTCGCATACCTCGCGATCTCATGGTGCCCAGGTTGCACAGGCATCCGTAAGGACCGACGAAGTTGCGAAAGCGGCTATCAATCTCCCAACTTTGACATCCAGCCTTTCGTGCGCTCGTGAATACGTCACGTCGGAATAAACAAGACTCTGGAAAGGAGACTCCTCAACACGACAAGTATTCAGATGCCAGCCACCCTCCCTATGGCCAGGTCCTCACTTTCCCAAGTCTCCCGTAGTCAAACTCCTTGTGTGTCTTTCTCGTGATATTGATGGCGGCCCGCACTACCAGCCGAAACCCTAAGTAGCCAGCGCCCAGACATTTATTTTCTCTCCCTCCCCAGAATTCAAGGGTGCGGTATGCGACCCCGACACAAAATCAAAATTATTAGAGTTCCTGTCAACGCATAGCACTTGTACTAGCTTGCGATCGTTCTTTTCACTAATGAACTGTGATTAGCAGTCTAAGGGTCAGACGACTGAGGGGACAGAGGGACATTCTACGAGTCGTTTATATCACTCGTTAGCGATCATCGGATATCAGGCTCTCATTCGATATACAATGCTCATCGCGCTTCTAAGTACCATTGCTTAAAGGTCCGAGTTGGGTCTCGGCCTCAGTTTGTAAGTCTGTACTGTGAAGCCCTCGGAAGAAGCGACTTTAAGCAACCAGGTCATGGTCAAGGCCTAGGCTAAGAGCTCACTTGACAATAACACAATCGCGTAAGGAGAATCGCGAATATCACACCGCGTCCAGGAAGGGCGTGATTTCGATGACCGGTTGGAATTTGGTCCGTGTACTACTCTTGATCACTCACAATGGACCAGAATGACCGCAGTTAATCAAGGGCACAAACTTCACCATTCCAATTTCTCTGAGCGTAAGACAACAATCACATATATAGGTTTTTTTTTCAGTTATGCTCGAACGCTGGCTGCATTCACCGCCACCCTATCATATTCCTGTGCTTTCAACTGTCATCATCAACAACGTGATCTAAAACCGATACATCAGATTAGCGTGCAATTTAGACAAATAAGAAATATATGTTCTAAAAAACTTACCAATCAAGCATGATCGCTATGAGCGTGCATGCAGCTTGTGTTCTCACAATTCTTTGTGATATTGCCCACAAAATTGGAGCAGGTGCAATTCTGGATCTGGCACTTTCCGCCGTCGTTGCCGGGTTTCTGCCCCGCGGGGGTTTCGCTAACCTTGGTGGTCTGCTTATCGGACATTGCAACTGAAAGGCAATCAAATCCTCAGAATAAGTAGATATTCAAGGCAGATGTAGGTGAATAGAAAAGAGCGTACGTTGTGTTCGAGGGCTAGTGGAGATTTGAAGACTGAGGTACTGAAGCTATAGAAGGTTCTGCCCGAGTTTTTATACACATTCCTGAGTTTGCACATGTGTACGGTCGTAACTTAGTATCTAGATCTTCTGCACCCTCCGCGGCGGTTTAATGTGGGGCTTGCTTCCCAGAAAAACACTTGTATAGATGGCATAGTGACAACGACAATGGAAGATGATTCGCGATCGCACTCGCGAATGTATTGTGCTGACATAAATTTATTCGAGGTCCACGGATACACATGTTCTCTCGTCTTTCTTCTGGTGCCATTTTTTGTGACGTCTTGTTGTAGACACGCAGGCCGATTCCCCTCGAGGTAATTCAGATTGATTTGGCCAGATGAACGGCCGTTTCTATTACGAAAATGAGGGTATTCTCGTAGTGAACTATCACATTGTACAATGTGCTTTCTTACTTCATCATTGGGCTTGATAAATTGGACAAAACGACTTCCAGATAAAAATATTGAAGCGTGAAGATATATAACCATGTTCTCAAGCTCCACCTGGTCTAGAAGCTACATAGATATTGACAGTTGCAAGAAAATCACTACCACTGTTAGATTGTTCTGTTGAACATACCCCTCACCGCAACTTTTGCCCATATTTAGGATATCCGAATCTTCATCCCCGAGCAATTCTTTTTTCTAGAAGGGCAGTTTCAAGTTGCAGCAATGTTATTCACCGACGTCTCGGCCTATGTTTTCTGACACATCTTACCGTTTCTTCGGGGTAATACACAATATGCCGTGAAACAATTGAAAAGAGATTTGGTTGTCTCACGCGACTCCAGCGTGAGCGCTAAAAATTGTAAGGCCTTGTCATTTGAGCGCTTGTAATAGTAGAAATAACGGCGGGGATAGTCAAATTGGTAGGCGCCCAATGAGGTGCTCACGTCAACAAGCACTACGTTGACTTAGGGCAGAGTACTGGGTTACGCCCTGGGCGAACATAAATATATCATATAATTCAGTACCGAAAATCCTACAGGAAATTGGAAACACGTCTTGGTTTCGTTTTTCACTGGATGAACCCACAATGAAAGGTTGAAATTCGATCATTCGAACATTCTAATCTCCTAAAGACAGATCTTCATCCTGCATGTATCATCCTGAACAGCACATTGATAGGCGCTAGCACTCGCCGCTCAAAATAGAACTATGACCTCGGATGGATACTTCGTGCCAAGTAAACTTGTAGACCGACGTGATAGCTGTCCCAAACCTGAGTATTGAGCATTTGTCTTCACCATTTTGCCCTGACTTCACCACCTTCCATCAGCACCTGCTTGGCGTACTAAGTCCTCAACTTCCGCCGTGAGCCAAGCGAACATGTTTGAGAGAATAAAAATACCTTGAGGTGCCGGGGAAGCAGTAGGATTAATTAGGATTAAACTCAGGACCGCTCACTTACCCGGATTGCCCTTGCGATTCTGCACTGCCTCCCAAAAACAAATTGAATGTCTCCTTGAATCTCACCGGCCTTCAAAGCGAATTCGAGATCAGGACTTATATGCACTGCTCGTGACATGTTTTTTTTTTTACCTCGCCTTGCAGCAGGGTGATATAGTGTTCAATAGGACCGGGGTCGCACAATGCCCGGTCGCCGAAACGGAGTAAGGTGTAAACACCAAAGCTCAATTATAAAGGTAAGAGCGCCAACGTTGACTAAAGGCACGGACGCCAAATTAAAGGTGCAAACGCCAAGAATAATAGGCTTGGAGGCTACGGTACCGCCAACATTGCAGACTTGATTGAATGGTCCTCGTTAATGGTGGTATGCGGGACTTGTTTCTTTAGCAGGCTGTGTCTGCAGTGGTGTGCTGAATGTATGTGCGGAATAGCGGTCGTGTAATGAATAATGCGTAGTCGTCGATCCTTTCTTGTTGAGGAGTGGTCAGGGTTTCGAATGCGGTTGTCCACCTGTTGATAGTCGAGAACAGGGGAAAAGGATCAGGTGGTTTTGTTCATTGGCGCTACAATGCTGAGTATGTTGATGTTGACGTTGAGTCGTGTTCGTTGGAGTTGGTGGAGGCGTGTTCCAAGATCCGATTCACGGCGGTAGGGAGTGGTATGCGAATCAAGTGAAACGGGCGATTTGGGCCTCGGAGGATGATGTTGACGAGTGGTTGTGGGGGTGGAGATCAGGCACATGTTCTTCTGTCTGCCAAGGGGCATTGTGGCCACGGAATTTTAGAAGCGGGATTTCAAAATAACAAGGAGAATTCATGGTGACTGTATGGTCACTGCCTGCGACTTGTCACTGTCATTGCGTCACGAGAAATCGCACTTGGCTCGTCCCTCACCAAGTGCTCTACGTCCGCGTCTTTCGCAACTTTCAAACACAGAACCTCTGAGCGAGCTCCGTCTTACGACTATACGTGAACCTCTTACGTCCAAACACATTTATGAAACACTATGCCTAGATACGGTGCTTTATTTATTTTGCGAGCACATTGGCGCACAGAATTCTGTGAGCTCGAAGACAGGTGGGATGAATGCAATGCTTTGGGGGTCAAGCCTTTGTTGAGCGAGTTGATTGACGAGCGAGGGGACAGGAAAAAATCCCGATTCTCACCTTCGCGAACAGGATCCCCTCAAGGAAACTGAAAGGCGGCAGTAAACTTAGAGCCAGAAAACTCAGTTTGGTCTACGGATAGGAATGAACAATCTTTGGCAAGTTTTCCGGGCATGAGACCCGTCCACAAAGCGCCAGCTACGAAGATCCCATGTTGATTAACCAACCGCTGTGACTGATCATGATAGCTCCAGGGACTCACGAACCAGTACCATTGATGAGCACCACAACAGTGATGACCATGGAGATGTCAACTTGAGGAGCGGAGGCCTGAGGACCGACTCGAGATGCGACAGAGGCGTGATGACGTCCAATTCCTTGAAGAAGTTACGACCAGACAATTTCTGCGTCGGAAGCGATAGCTCCATACTAAGAGTGCCAAATCATGAGACCAAAAGATGAATCACGAGAGCGGTGAAGACATACTGGAAATATTTTGAGGATAGGAAAGGGTAAAAAGTGAACAATGCACTCTGTAGCAATGAGAAGGGTCTAGCCAGGATATCAAAGATCGTGGGGGTGGCTGTTTAAGTTTGCGAGAGGTAACTCACTTTGAACAATGACCTGAACAAAGAAATGAGGACGTGTGCAACGATATATTGATCAAACACCCTGAGATGAAATTATCTGAAGCATTCATTTACACGTAAAATAATAAAGCAAACCTCCCATGAAATAAATGAACGTCCTGTCTTAGCCTGGTATTCCGAGTGCCTACTATGGAATCATTATGAATCCGCCCACCAGTCGGAACTTGTGTGCTACTGTTGATCATCCACAATGATCAGAATGGTCGCATTTCAATATCAATCAACTGTGCAAATTTCACAATCCAATTCTCCAAGCATAAGACAACAATCACATATTTAGTTTTTTTTTGGTTATATTCAAATGTTCGTTGCATTCGTCGACATCCTATCATATTCCTGTGGTCTCAACTGTCATCATCATCAACAAGTTATCTAAAACCGATATATCAGATTATCATGCAATTTAGATAAATAAAAAATGTATGTTCTAAAAAACTTACCAATCAAGCATGATCACTATGTGCGTGCATGCAGCTTGTGTTCTCACAATTCTTTGTGACATTGCCGACAAAATTAGAGCAGGTGCAATTCTGAATCTGGCACTTTCCGCCGTCGTTGCCGGGTTTTTGCCCCGCGGGGGTTTCGCTAACCTTGGTGGTCTGCTTATCGGACATTGTAACTGAAAGGCAATCAAATCCTCTGAATAAGTAGATATTCAAGGCAGATGTAGGTGAATAGAAAAGAGCGTACGTTGTGTTCGAGGGCTAGTGGAGATTTGAAGACTGAGGTACTGAAGCTATAGAAGGTTCTGCCCGAGTTTTTATACACATTCCTGAGTTTGCACATGTGTACGGTCGTAACGTAGTATCTAGGTTTTCTGCGCCCTCCACGGCGGTTTAATTTGGGTCTTACTTCCCAGAAGAACACTTGTATAGATGGCATAGTGACAACGACAATGGAAGATGAATCGCGATCGCACTCGTGAAGGTATTATGCTGACATAAATTTATTCAAGGTCCACGGATACACATGTTCTCTTATCTTTCTTCTGGTGCTTTTTTTTTTTTGCGACGTCTTACTGCAGGCGCGCAGGCGGATCTCCCTTATGGTGATTCATACTGCTTTGGTGAGATGAGCTGCCATCTTTATTTTATTACGCACTCAATGAAAGGAATTTTGTAGTAAACGATTATAAAGTTCGGTATGCTTCCGTATTTGAGCTTTACTTCGTCATCGGTGCTTAATAAATTGGACAAAATCTCAAAGAAATCTAGATAAGAAGCTTGGAGCATAAAAATACGCGACCACACCCGAAGCTCCACTCGTTCCGAAGCTGGACAGATTATGACAGTTACAAGAAAATCATCGCCGCTGTTAGTTCATCCTATCCAGTATTCCCCACCACACCCCTCATGGCAACTCTTATTTTCCCCATAATCAGAGGGCTCCAATCTTCGTTCCAGAGCAGTGTATTTTCTGGAAGGTAGGTTCAAGTTGCAACAGTGTTACTCACCGACATCTCGGCCAATTTTTACCGACACATCTTGCGGATTCCTCGGAACTTTAGGTTAATATCCAGTGCCCCATACAATCGTCAAAAGATTCGACTGTCTCACGAGACTCAGCTTGAGCGCTAAAATGGCGAGGCTGTGTCATTTGAACGTTTGTAGTAATAGAAATAACGGCGGGGATAGTCGAGTTGGTAGGCGCCCAATCAAACGCTTATGCCAACAAGCGTCTAATATCCCACTTCTTGTTGCCTTGGACGCCGAACGAACGTAAATATATCATCTGGAATGGCATAGTACCGAAAATCCTGTATAGAAAATCAGAAAGAATGAACCGGCGTTCGTGAGGTTAAATCTAATCATTTGGAAAATTCTGATCTCCTAAAGACAGATCCTCATGCTGCATGTATCATCCTGAACAGCACGTTGACAAGAGCACGCCGCTCAGAATAGAACTGTAGCATCAGACGGAACGTTGTGCTAACTAAAATCATAGATCGATATAAGAGCTGTCCGTGAGGGGGAAGGATGGGACCGGGAATCGGGCTTGTTTACGAAGTCAGGGGTACGAGGTGCTATAAGATCGTCAGACGTCTCGTTCTGGATGAGTCCGAGTTTGCTTGCCTTGCGTTCAGTCAAGAGAAGGGTGACAATGAGATGGGAGAGCGCGGCAGGAATAAGTCTGTCAGGTTAAGTAGGTACAAATAAAAATGTGCACACGACGAAACCCGAAACTGGGAACTTATAGCCCCATCTTCACTTCGAGTAGTTGAGAACGTTAGTAGAGA
>KQ962095.1:83056-103727 GCA_001563735.1 Leucoagaricus sp. SymC.cos
CTCACTTAGTCGTTAGTGTAGAATTTTAGAGATGAAATGACGAACGCAGTAGGCACTCAGTCCTTCGCAGATGATTTAGAAAGCGAGAGCTGAAGTTGAAATGTTGACGTACAGTACCACGTCGATGAACTTGGGTATGGAAAAAGGAGCTCGATGAGTGGTGGGATGACGTGTTCTCGAAAGAATTGAAGGATATTCAATGGATCAACGCATAAATTGGGTAGAATAATCGTTGGTTTCTTGTGTTTGGGTGTAACCGTGTGTTTCTGTAATTGTCTACATATACAGTATGAATCCAACGACATGGTTTAACGCATTTGAGATTCCACTGCTCCGAAGTTAGCGATCCGAGAGCAGAGTTAGGGTCATATAAACACGTAAATTTCGGCATATGCGCTATAGTACATCGCTTTCGGGATTTAGAGCAGAATCGGGGCTGTTGGCTCAAAGTTCAAACGAAACGAAGTCGAAAATTTGTTATATTTCTGCAGGTGTAGTCAGTCAGTCAATGAGGCTGCAAGAGACTGATCGGACCTTACCACTCAAGTAGTTCTTTCAGTTCATGGTCTCGGTTTCGGCGATTAGAGAGCGCGCGCCAGAGTCTTCGTCGCCATCGTTCATGCCCGCTTTCAGAGTAAAGGAGTAAAGGAGTAGAAATAACGGCCGTGGATGCCTATACTCGCAAACCATATGATAAGTATCCTGGCCTTCGACGCTCATCCCGTCCTTCGACACTTATTTCCTTACGGAATATGCCCAAGAGTCCACATAACATCAGATCTATTTAGCATGTACATTTCCATATCAGATCTGATGTATATTTCATACAAGAGAAGCATAGCGTTGCTATAAGCTAGAGCATTGTTAAGCCGTTGGCACATGCTTGTGATAGCCGGAGGTTTGTCTATATTCAGTATGTCTATTTCCGAATTGACGAAACATCCGTACAACATTGGATATCAGTAGGTATCAGTGCCGAGATCACACTTTGCCTTGAGCCGGCAGAGATAATAACATAAACTACCAGATAAAATACAATCCTCCTGGGCAAAGCCAAAGTCTCGATCTCCTGTCACACTAAAGAAAACAGTTGTTCGAGAGACGAGTTTCATAGGGTTCTTGATTGTCCGAGTGTCATCAGAGGCTATCGAGGAAAGGGTGCGGGAGTCGTTGCGGTAGGGTGCGGGTGCGGGTGGGGTGCGGGTGCGGGTGCGGGTGCGGTAGGCACACTATCAGATAATATTTCTGTATCGCTGGTGGGTAGTGTCTGTTTTATCTACTGATGCCTCACCATTCGGAAACCAACACAGTGCATACGGCCAAATCCCCAGAAACCACAGACGCGTGCCGACGGCTCACCAGCGACCTTTATCCCACGTCTCGCTCCTGCCAGATAGCAGTAACCGTCAATCTTATCGTGCATGCGCGGTAATTCAGTAGTTGTTGTAATCAATGTAAGCGTAGTATATATAGCTTTAGTGAATGCGATGTGGTTCTTCAACAACATTTGCCTGAATTATTGAACACAATGAGCTTCGGTTATGAGTGTGTGCTCAATCAGCTCGTAAAAAAGGTCTGGAATGCAGTGGCCTGAGATAACTCAATTCCGATTCGTTGTATAAAGGTGCGTATCACCCTGGCGCACTGTACCGCACCCGCATATGTGACTTCGCACACCTGCACCCTACCGCACCCTACCACACCTTTGGCACACTTGGCGCACTTGCGGTAGGATGCAGTTGTGCGGGTGCGGGTGCAGCAATCTGTGGGGGCTTGAACTCGGAGTTTATGAAGCTCCGAAACACACGAGGCCAACCCGTGCTTGAGCCCATGCAGAGTCAGACTGAATATAACTAGTTTGAATCGATTCCTGAGAGTCCATATTCTTTGTATCTACTCTTCTGACCGCTCATTTATATTACGAGCACCACATGAGCATAAATGCCAACTTTACATGCGCCTCAGTTACAACCAGAAATTTCGGAGCTTATAGATAATTTGTCACGCAAACCCCTATTGGCCCAGGAGGCGTCTGGCGAGCGCTTGTACTAACAACAATATGTTAAGTCTGGGAAGGGACTCAGAGTTCACGAACTCCAAAAACATCCAAGGCCTGCCCTTACAAAGTCAGTGTAGGGATAACTAGTTTGAATCACTTGCTAACTGACCATATTCTCTGTACCTGCTAGTCTTATTACTTACCCTTATTATGTGCACCACATGAGCACCAATACCAACTTTACATGCACAGTGAGAACCAATTTGGATATCTCTGTGTGTCTTGTTCAACTTGAATCTAATCAAACATTCATCCTAATATTATCGATTACAGGTTATCGGAGTATGTCAGTGTCCGATGTTTTATACATGAAGGTCCCATGCTTTGGGGCTGCAAACACGAGAGTGGGAGCCAAGGAGGGGCGTGGTCTCAGTGATGCAGCTAATACGTGCCAGCGCCATGGAGTGTGATGATATGAACGACAGTCGAGAAAGAGGAAACGGCCTGTGGTACCGACAAAACACATCCTATCCTCGTTTTGTATGGAACTTTGGAAGGACTTGGCGCCTGCCTGTCCCGGCATTGGCTACCTTGAGTTCGTTCAGATCATTCAGATAAAATATCTAGTAGGACTCCTTGGGTTGCCGCTAACCATCCTGGAAAAGCAACTTGAAAGGTATTGTGGCCCTCACATCATCAAAGGTCGACATTTGAGGCAACCTGATAAAAATCTACTCCATATTTTCAGACGTCCTCGGATTTGCTCGGTCACAAGCCTGCATGTAAGATGGAAGTATCTTGAAGAACAAAAAATGTAGGACGTACATAAGCTCTGGACAATCATCAATATTGCATGGGTTCCGAACCTTGCCTTTATTTTTCACAGTTCTTTATATATTGACATTCTAAAATAGTGACTTAGACGGCGAGGTGCTGCTCGTAGAAAATTTTACTATGGACCTAGACGGATTTTCGCAGGACATAGATGTTAATCGAATGTCATGAGAGTACAAATCAGTATCATTGCTATCAGCAAATATGGGGTTCAAAAGTTGTATTTAAGCATCTGTCAAGTCGACACAAGGAGAAAAGAGGCCGACTTGCAAGTTCAAGGAAGAGTAAGAGTGACCCCGCATCAAGGTCTGGGAATGATTTGGAGGTGTTCTATTTTCATGACCTAGAATTCTTGAAAGTCCAGACGAATAGGTCACAAGGACACATGGCTTCCTATATCATCGATTGCTACCACACCATCATGTGAGTTCTGTGGCTCTACTCTTGCGCGATTCACGGTGACAACTGAGTTGTAATTTTGGTCACCTTCGGTGTCGTCAATTTTTTTCAAGGTGCCCGAGGGTCCTTAATCGGCATTGAGATGAAAATACAATACCTCAGCAGCCATGCAAACCACCCACCAAGCCAAAAGTTTTCATTCATGGTCGCAATTTCCACCTCCGCTATCAGATCTCTAACAATATCTTAGTCGTCGTCTTTGAATATGTAATATGTAGTCCCCTCCCAGCGATGGTCAGCGCTTCAACTCCCGATGAACAAGGACTCTGGGAAGTCTTTCGAAGTTGTATCCCCCAGGACCATTCCCAGTTCTGGGATTAGTGCGACTATACTGCAATGCTCATACATCTGACAGCGTCTAATTCTGCTTCTTTCTCCAGATAATTTCATGTATGAAAGTCGTTGAGCTTCCGTGGATGGTCCGAAGCAGATTTCAATCACTAGGTATACAACCTTTTGTCTATTTACCTAATTATTTTAGTCTCCTTTTCATCTACTCAAAAGTGGAAGCTGTAGTAAAGGATCCGATTAAACATCGTCATCGCTGTAGGTTGCAAATTTTTGGGAAGATGCCGAACTGATTCAATAACAATTGCAGGTCTTCTGCAACAAAATGGCGTTTTTCTCCTAGCCCATGATTAGCGGGAAGAGTTTCTCAGTGGTAATTTGCTTGGATTGAGGGACTCGTTCACACTTTCTGCCCCTAGACCTACAGTAAGTAGGTTGACACTGGTGGCAACATCTGCATAATCGGGTTGCGGGATATTCTGAAACAGTACGAGTCAGATGAAATCCATTAACAACTTTTTAACAACAGAAGTCAGTGCAAACATTTAAATGTGAAACATCCGTAACCTTGATGGAGTAATGGGGCAAGTTTGACGGCAACTAGGAAACTTGTAGTACTTGATCATCCATTGTTGCCAGATTGTTATCTGACTGCTGACTCTATTGTCATTGTTTGTCAATGGAGCATTAGTCAAGGCGAGCTAGACCGCCTGGAGCAGTGATTATTATCGGAGTTTAACATTATTTGGATGCTCCTATTCTATACAGTTGTTAGTCTCCATGTAACTCAGTTTCGCTGTACTATTTGCCAAATTCTGCGACTTGACGCTCGCACAATTTACCGTGTTGATGGAGTGGGGAATTTCCTCTGTGATTGTGATCTGCGCCGCTCTGATCGTTGGAAAATACAACGATGTCATCTGTCCAATGTTTCTGAATACCACTGAAAATAGAAAGATATGTAGCTGAATTGGTATAAAAGCTCTCTGTTCTTGACCGTATAGTCCCAGTTTAATCTCCTTTGATCGACTTAAGTCTCAACTTGAAAAACCCCTCAACCATAAAAACCTCACCTAAATCATGAAGGTAGGGTTAACTCAACAGAGTCCATGCGTTCAGTTCCTAATATTCTCGCAGTTCGTTTCCGGCTCTGCTTTCCTTATCATGGCCTTTGCAGTACTTGTCCAAGCTGGAGTTCCTGCTCTGGTTGCTCGATCTCCAGTATGTCTATACCCTTGTCACTAGTCGTCGTATATCTAACAGTAAATCTTTACGACCAGGCGGTAGCCGCCCCTGTCGCCGCCCGCGCCGAGGTAGGTGTGAACCCTGATCCTTTGTGCTTACACCTTTAAAAGAAGAAGGGAAGAAGTCGTCTGACCTATTGTACACTATGATATGGATAGCGTTGCCCTTGAAATTTGAATCTGTGCTTTGCTTGCGAAGCGTAAAATGGCCGACTTTGAATGTTTGACAGCTATGCCCTAGATTTTTTTTGTCAAGGCAATGCAACAAACGGCCGAGTAGAACGCGATTCTGAATACCATGTATGGTGGGAATATGGATTAGGAAGACAACCACTAGCATAATAAAATCGTCAAATAAGCACTTGTTTGGTGGTGCCATAAGCATCAGCCAGCTCGAAGCGGCTACTGACCAGGATCGAGTGGTAGTCTAGTGGCATTGTGGGCGATATTCTGGCCATTGTCAAAGGAGGAAGAAACGGCGGAGGAGTCAGCAAGAAAAGAGAGGGGGCGGTGGCCGGTAAACGGTGGTGAGGACGGAGAGATTGTGAAAATACTATCACGTTCACCACAGATTTAAGAGGCGACAACAACCACTAGTATAATAAAATCGTCAAATAAGCATTTATGCCATAAGCATCAGCCAGCTCGAAGCGACTACTGACCAGGATCGAGCGGTAGTCCAGTGGCATTGTAGGCGATATTCTGGCCATTGTCAAAGGAGGAAGAAATGGGGGAGGAGTCAGCAAGAAAAGAGAGGGGGCGGTGGCCGGTAAACAGTGGTGAGGACGGAGAGATTGTGAAAATACTATCACGTTCACCACAGATTTAAGAGGCGACAATTCCTCCTTCCCCTCTCTAACCCTGATACTAAGAAATCTCCTTCAAGTAGGAGTAGAATACTACATGGGTGACTTCAAGATCATCGGCAACCACCGTGCAGGCAAAATCGTCGCTTCTCCCTGCTCATGGGTCGTGTATCATCCTCAGCCATGAGGAAGCTCGTAACGCAGCAGGAGTTCTATTGGGTTAGGGTTTCACGTGAGCATAACATCCCAAAAAGGGATCAAGTGTATCGTGTGCAATGCGCACTGCCGGCCGACGTTTGTTGACTCCTGCCACCGTCCCATGTCCCTCTCCTCTCCTCGCCACCACCGCCGCCGCACCTCCTCCTCCTCAACTTCAACCCGTCGTTCACACTCTCCTATTGTCGTCTTCTCTACCCCTCCCTCCTCCGGCGACGTCCATACCATCACTCGCAAGGTTATCAGACGACTCGAGGGTCTCGGTCACCTCGAGATGCTTGATGTATGTGCTACTGCTGCTCCTACATCCGAAGACATCGACACTGATGATGTTCCTTCGTCGAATGTGAGCGATGGAGAACGTGAAAGGGATTCGGAACCCGATGCGGAGGAGAGAGCGCAGGTTGAGAAGGTGTTGTGCAATGAACTCGTCAACCAGAGCACGAATGGCCATACGAATGGCAGATCCATCTCTGCTGCTGCTGCTGTTAATGGCGTAGAGAAACCAATTGCGAAGCAAAAGGTCGATTGGGAGATTCCGAGAAAATTGCTACACAGTTCTATCGGTGCGTTCTTGCCTCTGCTTATCTCACTGAGGTTCCTTCTTACCTTCAAACATTCAGGCTTCTTCGCATTGTATCTATACGTCACTGAAAGCGATGTTTCAAAAGTCATATTTGTACTATGGTCATCATTGTGTATCATTGTACCCGCCGACCTCCTTCGCTTCCATTCGCCGGCGTTTGAAAAAATGTACGAGCGCTTTCTTGGATTCTTAATGCGCGAGAGTGAAAAGGTTCGTTCGTCCCTTTCATTCTCAATCTCTACCATGATAGCGCTCAACGTTTTTGTGGCAGAACTCAGCGAATGGCGTGATATGGTACATCCTCGGTGTAAACTTCGCACTCCAATTCTATCCACGCGACGTAGCCACAGTCGCAATTCTCATGTGCGCCTCTCCTCCCTCCTCTCCTCTCTTTCCCACACTAATTCTCTTCTCACCCTATACACAGACTCTCTTGGGCCGACACAGCAGCCTCAACAATTGGCCGTCTCTACGGTCCCTCGTCTCCCCGTCTCCCCTCTCACATCCCCCTTCTCCCCTTTCTTGGACTCAAAATACCTCTCGCACAAAGAAAAAGTTGGGCTGGGTTCATAGCTGCTAGTTTAACTGGAGCTTTGATCGCTGTTGGATTTTGGTCTTGCATTGCTCCTGTTAGGTTTGGTGGTGCGGAGGTTAGTTGGGATTTCGTCAAGGGTGTTGTCATTGGATCATCTGAAATGGTTGGAGGAGGAGGGAGCGAAGGAGAGGTGTTGAAAGGATGGATTGGGCTGAGTGTGTTGAGTGTTGTTACTGGGTTGGTTAGTGGTGTCGCTGAAGCCATGGGTGAGTACACTGTTTTTCACCGCTCGCTCTCATCGCGTTTCTTATCGCTAATGGTTGGTATTCGTAGATCTGGGATCGTTAGACGATAATCTAACATTACCAATCATATCCGGAGGTTGCATTCTCGGATTTTTGAAATTCTTAGGGTGGATTGGGTCGTTCTGGACTTCATGATCGACACCGATACAACTATCCTTCATCGACTCTTCTCGCTTCTTTCTATTTGATTTGCTGTTACTTTCAGATTCGAGGGCGTTTCCGGTATTGATCGTTCATACACGGAACTCCTATCTTAATTGTTTACCCCGCCACCCTCACCTGCTCACTTAACGACTCACGACTCGACTACCTAATTTCGCTTCTGATGCTGCGGTTTGGCTGGGTCTTTGGTGTTTTATTTGAAAACGATCTATTATGGGTGATGGATGAAGGAGGTGAATGGCGATTGTGGTGGTCATGGTGGGCGGTGTCGGCGTTGATGAGGATGTTTTTGACGATGTTGGTTGACTCAAATGGACGGATGACTATCTTGCATACTTATCTACGTAATACTTACTTTCACACGATTGCTCACTTAGTTGTTAGTGTAGAATTGTAGAGATGAGATGACGAACGCGGTAGGCGTTCAATACTTTGCAGATGACTTAAAAAGCGAGGGCTGAAGTTAACATATCATGTCGGCGGATTTCAATATGGAAAGTAGAATCGGATACAATGCTCTCTACAGGAGGGAAAACTTTGAGGATATTCCATGGATCGTCTTGTTTAGACCGAGTAGAGTAATCGTTGGGTTCTTGTGTTTGGCTGCAACAGTGTATTTCTGTGATTGTCTAAATATGTATACAGTCTGAATCGAATGATGTAGTTCAACGCAGTTAAATGTACAGTCGACCTTCTCATAATGCATGATGTAGTAATGCATATTTCTCATAATGCATAGGATTTCCATGCCACCATTGAGGTGCAGTGGGAATCATAGGGTGTAATGCATAATGCATAATGCATAGGGCTCGACTAGGCAATATGCATCACGGCGGGTGAGCGCTTATCACCAGAATTGGATTTTGGGCATACCAGGGGCCAACAAACCCTCCTCGAAGCTGATTTTGAGCCCATTGTCCACCAAATTTTGCTCTCACGGTCTCAAAAAATAGTGTTAATTGCAAATTGGTAGAGAATTGGCAAACGATGTGCTCGAATAGTTGAAATTATTGTTGCTGAACAGGCCGGAGCCTCATATTCAAGTTCTTACTCCACCTTCATTTGAACACTCTACTACTCCTTTCTCTAGTACTCATCTCTATCATATCATACAACTGTCTTTACAGGTTTAATGTCCAAAGGGGTGGTGCAACGAAAGCCTCGTCCCAAACTCCCTCCTTATGTTTGAAAACCCAAGGAAGCAAAGCCACCAAATAATGCACCAAAAACATCAGCTCGTCAATAATGGTGGGGATGAGGCTTGGAATCGGGAACAGTGAAGGTAGCTACAGTTGGCTGATTTTTGATAACGATGTGCCGCCCAGATTGTCACGTGGGAATGTGACGTGACATTCCTCCTCTTGCATAGCGCTCATAATGCATAAGGTTTTCGTGGCGCCAACTCTATGCATTATGAGAAGGTCGACTGTAGTACTGTACGTGCGATCCAAGGCTGGCCTCGGATCTCGAAACCCGAAGCTGAAACCGGCCCAATAGTCCGACCTCTCATGTTATCCAATTAAATTACCAGTAATACAACGGGTCTCCACAGACGCACTGAGCGTGTACATGTATGTACTTCCATAGTCATCCGAGGTATTCGTCGGCTGAGTAAACTGGACGATCCTTGAATCCTTGTTCTTCTCGTGATCCGATCCGGAAAGGACTGTAACCGTCCCGGGAAGGGACGAGTGGCCAGAGGCCCGAGCGGGGCAGAGTCACTAGATGAATGCCTGAATAACAGGTGTTTTCATTACAACTTGAATGTACTACTTATCTCCACATTAATAAAGTCGAGATTAAATTCTGTTTCTATGCATAGCTCGAGAGTAAATTGAATGTGGGAAGATAAGAAAACGAAAAGGAAAGAAAGAAAGCTTATGCAATTTACTAATTTAGTACTATGTAATTTGATAAATTAGAATTTGAAAAGTTTGGCCTCTTCGGCAGCAACAGTTTTGAGCACATTGCCCACCCAATTTCGTTTCCGCGGTCTTAAAACCTGACGGTTTCTGCAGTATTGCAAATTGGCAGGGAAGTTGTTATTGCCGAACAAGCCCTTAATTACTAGTAAGTTAGTAATTTCATATTTGGAGTACTTGTTCTACGTCATCTCTTTGGCTCGATGCGGAACACCAGTGGCCGTCAATAACCTGAATGTATGATGTTTTAAGTCACTCCAGAGTACCGAAGGTCGAGTCCGAGACCCCCGGACGTGCTCTACCTATACAGTTAGTTGATCCTGTTCCGATAAGTTTCACCCCGGAAGACTGTAGTACTCACCGACGACCAGAGTGAACGAATTGCTTATAAGTACTACATATCATATCATTGTGGAGTATACTTAGCGGAATGGTGCCGAAGTGAGATTGGGCCGAAATTTGGTCACCCAAGCTTCTGCTTCGCTAAAATTAAGCAGCTCTAACATTAAACGTACACTGCCTCTTCACTACTGGGCGCATCTTATGAATCAGAAGGAAGAGAGTTGTAAAACACGACTCTTGATATCGACGGTGAGAGTTAGTTTGCTAGCCCGGGGACTAATACTACCGGTCTTCGAATTACCAGTATCCCGTTTTTGACGGTAAAGCTCACTGAGCGCTTGGTGTTCAGATGTGCGTGCATAGCGCTTGCTGCGAAGTTGCCTTAAAAATTCTATTGGGCCTGAATTTCGTCCAGGCGCGATCTCCTCAAAGGATTTGTAGTGTGAAACGGACGATCCTTCCGAGTAAAAAATCTGATGATAGTGATAGGGTGGCGTTCCAAGAAGCCATTGAATTAGCGTCATACCCTGAGCCTGGAGCCACGACCCCAAATCATTTAGTTTAGTGCATCGAAGGGTCCTTTTCAGGATTATAAGAGCACTAGCCTATGCACATTCACTCTTCGCTTTCCTGCCTCGTCCGTCACGATGCCTCACTTGGGCGAGTACCTCGGATGCTCATGGTCTTTTGGTGTGCTATCGTTTCGTGAACATCCCATAGATGTGTTTTGATGGTTAACCATTGCAGATAAATCGTCTGTTCTCTCCGTTGGCGACGAGCGCCCACGTGCAGTTGGTCAAAATCGGCTTTCTCCGTTCTCGAAGATCTTTTCACTTTGCACCCTCGGACTACTTCTTGTCAGCGCAGCAAATGCACAAACTCCCGCTCCTACTGGAAGTTCTGGACAGGTAAGCACAAACTCAACGATGGCAGGTTCTTTCTCTCATTCACTCGCGCTTCACCTTTGACTGGGACAGGATGTGTGTATGGAACCGTCATGCATCATTTTGGCCGCGGATATCCTTTCTTCATTAGACACAACTCAAGATCCTTGCAATAACTTTTACAACTTCGCTAGTAAGTATCAAAATGATCCTTATTCGAGAGACCATCGCATCGACCACTTATTGTTCCTCCACAAAACAGACAACGGATGGCTGAGAGACAACCCCTTACCAGCTGACAAGGGCGGCTGGGGTCAACTCAGCGCTTTGGATCAACAAAACCAACATGTCATGCAGCGAATTCTCGACTCGTACAGCGGGAATTCTACTTCGGGGCTAGACCAATACGACCAGCAAACGCTTCAGAAACTCAGCGATATGTATTCTTCCTGCACCAATCTCGATCAGCTGGATAGTATTGGACAAGCGCCACTGGAGAATTTTGTTGGGATGCTTAGGGGTTTGTACAGGGGGAATGCGACCACATCTGGTGCCAATGCGCGAGAGGGAACGCAAACGTCGAAAGGCCTGACGGCTGCGCTTGCGTTTCTACATTTACGAGGTATGAAGGTGTTTAAATTCAAGTTGATGATCGGTAGAATGAACTCGGCGTTGCTCAGGTGTTGATTCATTGTTCGGTTTCTTCATTGATGGAGATGCTGGACTTGATCCGAACCATATGGTTCTATGGTTCAATCAACCCAGCTTTGGGCTTCCGGCCAAGGTGCGTCTTCGAGTGATAGTCCTTCAGTCAAACTATAACGCGCCTTTAGGAGTACTTCCAAGATAATTCGACCATGCAATTATATGAAAGCGTTGCTGAGCGTCTTCTCACCATCTTCAATGACAGTAGCAATAGCGATATTCCTGGACTGGTCAAGCAAGTTCTCGATTTTGAGAGTAAAATGGCCCAGGCTAGCCTTGATCCGTAAGCATCCATCGATGCAAAAACTCTAGCACTGACTCCAGTACAATGTTACACAGAGGTCAATTGCTGGATCCGATCGCGACCTACAACCCCTTCAACACAACCGACTTTGTCCAACTTCTGCCCCAGGTCGACTTTCCGACATATTTCTCAGCATTCAACAACCAGACGTCCCCGAGCCGCATTATCGTAAACTCTCCAGAGTACGCCAAGGCTGTATCACAAATTTTGAGCGAGACACCGGATCAAGTTGTCGAATCATATCTCGTGTTCCAAGCCGCGTTGTCCCTATCACCTTATCTCGGCATGGGAACAGACGCATGGCAAGCACAACGTAGTCTCGTTGAATTCTTGAATGGCATCCAAAAAGGTGCAGTCAGTGATCGTGGCGAGACCTGCATTGGACTGGTCGTGAACAGCCTTGGATTCGCCATGGGTCGATACTTTGTCAATGCAACCTTCCCAGGAGACTCGAGAGAGAAGGGTACCACTGTTATCAGCAATGTCGTCAAGGCTTTCGTTGCATCATTAGTGCATGTGGACTGGATGGACAAGCAATCTGCGAAGGCTGCAGCTGAGAAGGCCTGTATCACTAATCAATCACTCCGATTTTCTACCTGACGCTCATTATTGAAATAGGCCAATGCCATCCGGATCAAAGTTGGATATCCCTTATCTCCGAATACGACCAGCTCCCAATCTATCGCTGAATATTACGGTCCCGTCCAGATTGATAAGAACAACTTTTTCCAAAACATTCTCAGCTCCCAGTCCGTTCTTTTTACATATTTCAGCTGGTACACCCCTAAGTCTAGGTCATGCAGGATAGGCGCTACGATCCAAGGTTGGTCTGAGCTTGAAAAGCCAAGGAACGTCCAAGAATGGAGTATGTTCCCGCCTACCGTCAATGCCTACTATAACCCCTCCGGTAATGAGGTGCGATATTTCTTATAATAATGAGTGCATATATTCAACCGCTGCAGATCGTGTTTCCGGCTGGAATTCTTCAACCGCCGTTCTTTTCGCGTGATTGGCAAGAGTTTCTCTTTTGAAAAGAGAAGCTGGGAGGCTGATCTCAATATGTTCAAACAGGCCTGGCTACCTTTCCTACGGCAGTTTCGGTGCTGTTGCAGGACATGAACTGACAGTAGGTCTCCTTTATAGCTCGAGTGTCTAGTAACCTCGTCTCATTTGGAGTATAGCATGCATTTGACTCCTCCGGTCGCCTTTATAACCAGGATGGCAAAATTGCACAATGGTGGACCAATGCGACCAGTCAAAATTTCGAAGTGAAGGAGGGATGCATTGTCAAGCAGTATTCCGGTATACCCATTCCTCCAAATACATCCGCTCCGCTCTGACTTGGTGTGTCTTAGCCTACACTATTGATGATGGCCAGGGTGGTGTAGTCCATGTGAATGTAAGTCTTATCTCAAATTCAGATGAAGATATGTCTCACGGGAGCTTTCTGATAGGGTAATCAGTAAGTCGGCCGCCTCTTGTTTCTGTTTCCAAGTGATTAACCGGACTCTTTGCAGAACGGCTACGGAGAATATCGGTGACTCTGGTCTCATCCAGTCCTTCCGCGCATGGAAAGCACAGTATAAGACGTCTCTGGAAGCTGGAGGTGAATACCTGCTACCTGGATTGAATTACACCAGGTAAACTCTGCACCAGTGCTTTAAGTGTGTGCATCCTACTAGTACTTACACGGCCTGTAGAGAGCAGCTTTTCTTCATGTCTTTCGCACGTATTTGGGCAAGTGTCAATAGGCCAGAGGAAGCGGTAAGCGCGAAACGATAGAATCATTATCGGCTTTTTACTGATTCCCTTGAACAGGTTCTGCGTATTCGATCTGATCCCCATTCGCCGGAGCGGTATCGAGTCGAGGGAACACTTTTCGACATACCTGACTTCGCCAAGGCATTCGATTGTCCTGTGGGGTCAAAACTCAATCCTCCGAGAGACGAACAATGCATCTTCTGGGGATAGACGGACAGACATGGATTTTTTCATTGCTACGCTACTTCTCTTGAAGTTAAGAAATGCTTACGATTTGTGATGATTATGGTGATAAGGACTTTTGCGTATATACAAACTCACGTTCATATACGATACTTGCGTAGGTGGTTGAAACGGATGGGATCCGAACGACGAAAGCGAAGTTAAGATGATTTGCAACCAGCTTACACAATCAAGGGCGGTCGATGAGTTTTTTTCGATTCTATCAATAGGTGATCATCAATTGTGCTAACCCGAGAAGCTGAGGCATCATTGGAAGTCCCAATCCCACGTTTTCAATTCACCGTTTTACGTATCAGTCTACCTGGAGTCGTCTCTTCCTTCCTGCAATTTCAAGAGTTTCAGCCCGCTCATCCTAATGCATACATATGTTCGCTCGTGCCACACACCCCAACGGGCCTCAGTCGGCAGGTTAGGAAATTGGAGGTACAACTTCATATCGCGTACTGTCAACAATCAATGGCCCCCCCCTAGTAGTGCATGACCACTTGCCAATGATGCTTTCTAATACGTGGAGCCTGAGGAAAATTGACTGACCTCATGCTGTCCGAACAAGACGAGGTCCGAGATCTCCTCACTCCCCATGACAGTGTAGGTCGGTTAGCATTCTGACGTGGCACAGATAACGGTTGGCTGGAAGACCACCCTGTGTTCGCTCACGAGGGCGCCTGGGATAAATTCGGGGCTTTGAACCAAAGCGAACGGGTCACCTTGCGGCAAATACTGGAGTTATTCAGCAGGCGTGCGGGGAAACAAGACCAGTTTGTTCGACAAACCGTCCATGGACCTGGCGATATGTATTCTTCCTGTACTAATATGACTCAGCTAGATAACATTGGAAGTAACCCTTTGGGGAGTTTCGTCGAAATGCTTCGAGGATGGTATTCCAAATCGCGTAACGTCACGTCTCATGCCTATGTCAAATGGAGTGAAATTCAGCTTCATTCAACGTGAGCACAGTTGTTAGTACTGCTCCATCCGTGGAAACCGCGCTCTTCAGGTTTCGAATGTTGAGTATGATTCGGCACCTCTATGAGGATAATATTCAACATCGAATAATATAGAGAAGATTGAAATCGTACCATCATAGAGAGCATACAAGTTATGAGGCTATTGACATACGGGTACGCAATGCGTATTGCCAGTATAAGTAGTATTACAGGTCCAAAACACATGACGAGAGAACGTACCAGAAAATAATATGTTCCAGGTGTTGAACATAAAAAGCATAAGGAAGGGTGGTTAATATTATTCCTGCAGGTTTGAGAACTCAGTGCAAGCTTCACTCGGTCAAGTGGGCTTATGAATACATACCTACTATTGCTAGAGTTACCCAGGAACTGTCCCGCATCACAAGCCGAATGATGGGGTTCATGGACCACCCCTCATTAACAGCGCTGCGGTATTTGCGAAATGTTAAAAACCAAAGGAGGGACTGATTGAAGATCACGATTATACTGGATTGTCCATCGATGCAAGCCTTTAGGTCTTGAAAGTAGACAATAATGAATGGACCTACCTGAGCCAAAGTACGCTATCTGGAGTCTTCTTGGCAATGCAAAATACGTCGGTCTCCACATTCACAGCGCCCACAGTGCAGTATATGTCAAATGTCCTGGACAACGAAAACCAGACGGCTAAAGCTGTTCCAAACCGGTAATTCCGCTTGTACAGTGCGAAAACTGCAAAGCATAGAACGTGTCAAATCCCCAGTATTGCGGAGCGCCTGTACATAAGCTATACCTCGGGCCATCATAACTATTTCCATATTCCAACGAAGCGCCAACAGTGTGCAATTCTGGAGAATGATCCACGGTAAACAGTTTGTAGCATCATTATTGCTGCGTGCGATAATGGAGGATAGCACAACGTTGGCCCTACAACAATTTATTCAATACAAAGGGCACAGACGAAGGGGTACCACGCTCACATCTGTCCGGCAAGTGCCATGTAACGACTGATGAAGAAACATGTCATTATGAACCAGTCCGGATACCTATAGTAATAACTTGGTTCGATGCTATCTCAAATCCGAAAGGGGCAGCGACTCACTTCCAGATACACTCCACTTCCTGCTTCCAAGTCAACAGATGGTCGTACACCAGAAGTGCTAGACCAGCTACTGCTCTAACTCAGCACAGAGAAACCCAAGACAGTCCGAGCCTGGCAGCCACACGCACCATCGCAGTACTGCCGGACGAGTGCTTCCGACATACGAACACGGAACGGGGAACTGTAGGCAATCCGAAAGCTGGTAGGCTTATAAGGGCACGTTCAGCGCTGAAAAGACCCGTTGCCATCGCGTGCAAAATTAGCAGAGTTGACTAGTCTGGGAAAAATAGAAGTCACTACCATGACGAGAGTTAGGTAATATTCAAAGCTGCGTTCTCACAGCTGCAGCATATCCATTGTCCCGGCCCTGGTCGCGTTTGAAGCTTTCAAATGCGCACCAAAGTTATTACCAAATGGCACCAGAAGAACACTACATGGTGGTTACAGTGGACATATACTATTATGAGCCCGTTCAACAACACATGTATGTAGGCCGTAACGTGATTCATCGAGACTTGCCAGTCATGCCATTCGGCATCCTCCAAGTCGGAGAATCAAGTTTTGATGGTACATTGGCAGATTCACTCCTTGAAGTTCCGTCACATGTCTCCCCACATGCCCCTTCCACCAGACAAAGCAAGGCAGTGCTCCATCTTGTGACAAACTGCCCAGCTCATGGTCAATATTGCCCCTGTCATCGGGAAAAATTGTCTTTCCTTATTTGTGACAATAAGCACCAATCTGATTGAATCAGCCCAATAAACAGGACCAGCTCCAAATTCACCCTTATTCCAGCCTTATTCCCCTTATCTCATGCAAATCAGGACCACAGCCAATATATCCTCTCCATATTCACACTGAAAAAAGGACCAATAAATATTGGTCAATAAACTGTCATTTTAATAAATAGTCGAGTATGGGAACCTATTCGAAAATGGATTTACATAGAACACGTCACAGTCATCAAGTACAGAAGCTGAAGTCCACTTGGGAGACACATGAGGACCAAATTTCGGGAACAAATGGACACTCTGAGTAATACAATTTACTGGAATGATGCTCACCTTACATCGACCTTGCTCGATGAGTTGTGATATCCGGTAGAGATGGCTCAAGGGATCCAGTTGGGACTGTATAACCACTGTGGGCCACTGAGTAGACATGGGAATGCTGGCCTTGCTGACCAGTGTTGGTACAGACTCATAGCAGTAGTGCTCACATGGGGAATCGCAACTGTTGCAGATATGAAGGATAAGGCATTTTTTGGAGGTATATGCCTTTCAGCAGCCCTTGCAGACAAACACTGGTATTGGGCACAAGTGAATAGAGCACGTTTATGCAGTTGGATGGATGAGTCAATGTGACCTTGATTGGCCATGTTAGGATGATCGAAATATGTATATAAGGACTCACCATGTTTTGTTCCTCTCATCTGCTCTTCTTCAACTGTCAATCTCTCACTCGCTCTCTTCTCTCTCTTTCCCCTCCTCAGTCAGCTCATTCCATGGCTCAGAAACATTAACATAAGGCCCAGGAAGAACCACCATTTTCTGATGAAGAACTTGGTAGGTGAACAAGTTGTCATGATTATATGTGGCCTACCTTCAGCTGATTTTGTCTCCAATGTTGCAGATAGTTGCAAAGCCAAAGAGGATGCGTTAACTAGGAGGAGTAAGTTCATATAACATGTATATATGTGCAATGGGCTTACCTTACAATTACACTAAGCATGGATGACTGTCGCACCTAGTCAAAAAAGAGCAGCGCCCTCAAACTTGGAGGCAGCACCAGAAAAGCTCTCTAAAAAGAGTAATCAGTATTCTTCCTACATGTGACGAGGTAGCCATGACCCACCTCCCCTCCAGAGTGGAATGCCAATGGGACAAACGACCAGGACATTGCTGGTCATGGTAAAGGCTCAAGCAAGCCTTGTGGTAAGAACTCATTGGGTGCTAATCAGGGCATTTGCTGTTGATGCCATCACTGATGGTTCTCCCCTTGTAGGAGCACAATGTCCTCCACCTCCACCTCCACTGGCTTCAACTCCACCACCAGGCTCATCCTCTTGTTTGGCAGCTTCCAAAGCCACTGGCAAACTGTCTCTTCAGGCTCAACTGAGGAAGAGAGAGATGGTGCCCTAAGCGAAGAAAGCTTGGATGGATCTCCTGTTGAGGGCAAGCATCTGACTGCATTACTGCCATGTCATGACAACTCACTATAAGGAAGTCAGATGCACACAACTTGGTTGTCTCTTGAGTGGCTCATGGATCTGACCACTAGCATTTCATAACAGGAGCCATCAAAATCCTCTTTCCTTGCAGCTCAACAAGAGTGATCCGTTTGTTCTTTTCAGTATCATGCCATCTGCTTTGACTGCTTAGTTTTATACATGTCACTATCTATTTTTAGTACCACTTTTTTAGATGTATTCAGTCCTCAATTTGTATGTTTCTAAGTCTAATCAAACCTCAATTTGTATTTTTACTGCCCCCAATGGATTCAGCATTGAGTGAGGACTTCATCATTTAGCAATTATTGAAGATTCTGTCAAAGGTTATTTACGTTAATCCAGATCAGATTGACAGCCAACAAGAGTGAATAAATAGCTAATAAACAGGACCCACCTGTGATTTTCCTTATTTTCCTGATTGTCCTGATTCAATGTATTGGTTACTTATAGTGACCTTATCTCTCTTGATTGGATCAAATAAGGAAAGACCATTTTTCCTGATGGTTCTTCTTTGGCTCCTCATGGCCTGTCATAGTCAGCCTGAGGCTATTCCCACCTCCAACTCCAACTTGGTTACCAGTGACCCTCCTGTGACTAGTCAAGCTAAGTCCAAGAAGCAAAAGGCTGCCAATTGGACTGATGATGAATGTGAAGCTCTTGTTGATTTTCTCTATGAACAGCAGTCTACAAGCCTGGGTGGGACATTTCAGAATAGTGATTTTGCTGCAGCTGCAGCACATTTCCAGGCTTTGTATCCAGAACAGCATGGAGATTGTACTTGAGACCAGGTGCAACAGCTCTGGGAAGATGTGAGTTAGATCTGTTATCATCAGATATCAGCTTATCTTTTATAGATCAGAGTGATGTATTGAAATTTCATAGGATACTTCTCCAAGTCTGGTGCAGATGGTTCCTCTCATACATTGGGCTCCATGATTTTTGAACCTGGCTTCTCTAATTAAGATATGTTCAATACTCAGTGAAAGGCTCTCAAACATGCAAAAGTATGTTGTTTCCATCTTGTCCTTTCTTAAAGTAGTTATTTAGTTCTTCTAATAGACTATACATATGATCAATATCTATGAGAGTTCAGGTGTCTAGCCACTCTTTCAGAAAATGCATGAGATGGCACAGCATGGTGTAGCTACCAGATGTTATGCACACCATCTGTCTACTGCCTCTTATATCACTACTAATCTAATACCAACCAACAATAATGACAATAACTCTGAATTATTTAGTACTGTCCTATCTACTACCCTATCTTTTTTTTTTTTTTTTTTTTAACTCAAAAATTTATAAGGCAGTGCACATTAGCAGTCCACCCCCCAGAAGAGCTGGGGTACTAAGATAAATACATGCCACTGAACTACAACTACATACCTAGCAGCCTTAGCTACCAGAGAGACTGTCCGTCACAGCTCAGCTTCCATGCTTCCTACCCTCCAGTCACTGACCAAACAGAGGTACTAGATACTGTCCAATCCAAAGGGGTCAACCCCCCAGCATTGAAATAGCATGTGCAGCAGACTTGCTGCTGGTGCGGGAGTGTATGGTCATCCATTGCTTTTGACGATGAGCAGTGTGAGGGCATAGAGCTCCCTCATAAGATGCCAGTGCAATAAAATGTGAGTGCCATGGAGTGACTATGACAAGCTGGCAAATATGCAGAGGAGTGAGGCTACAACTCTGTGGAGAAAAGATAAGAGGTGGAGGAGAAAACTCAACCCAGCACCAAAGAGAAGGCTCAGCACTATCGCTCACCAGACCAGAGAAGATGGGCATGGTGGGAAACTGGCCCAAAAGGAGGGAGATATGTCAAGCGCAAAAGAGTGCTCGATAGAAATAGTGGCAGCTTATTCAGCTGAACCATGGAATGGGGGTCACAAATGTGACCACCCAAGATACACAGCCCAAGCATCACACCAGTGTGCTCAGGCCAGGGGGAGGGCTTGAACTGACTGCTGAAGCAGAAGGAAGCCAGAAGAGAAGTGCACTGACCTAGATAACAGACCAGAGACAGCATGGAAAAGAAATGAGAGGGTAGGGGAGTACAACTGAAGCATGCTCAATCCCATACTGAAAGAGCAGGTGAACACTGGGAAACCCAGATGTCCCAGCCATGGTAACGAGTGGATGCTAGAACCCTTGGATGGTGAGGATGTGTGAAGTTGAGAGGGCCTATCGCTGTCAAAGTCATGAAAAAAGATGTATCCCAGAGCAAAGGTGGTGGTATGTGGGAAAGGAAGGGTTGATCTACTACCCTATCTACTGCTCCATCTACTGCTCCATCTATTACTCTGTCTCCTACTCCATTTGCTGCCCTAGCTGCTCTTTCATTTACTGCATCTTTTACTACATCTCATCTCCTACCTTCATCTGTCAATAATATGATTGTTAATACTCATAATATTCTGATGTCTACTTCTTCTTATTCTACTTCTTTCTATAATAGTGGGAATACTATGCAATTGTCTTCTATATTTGAAACTAAAATCTTTTTAAACCTATCTCAAACATCAAATGTAAGTTCATAGTAAAAGTGTAAGCAAGTTGGAGAGGAGCTGATGACTGATATGACTAGTTCTCATTACTCAAGTGCAAAGCACTCTACTAGTTCAGCAGCTGCTAGTACACTGAGTGAATGAGATCTGCTTTTTATGATTGCTCACTGAATCAACAACTCCATATCATTGATTATGACTAAGCTTAATAACAATCATCTTGCAGTATTATCACTAAATACAAAGATTAGGCAGCTAACAGATGTTTTTTTTTTTTTTTTTTTTTTTTTTTT
>KQ962095.1:103757-119607 GCA_001563735.1 Leucoagaricus sp. SymC.cos
CAGGTTAGTAGCCTGGGGTACTGTAACAAAGACATCCAAAGATGACTACATAACTACAAGACAGCTAGCTAGCAGAAAATGTCCATTGCAATCAGATTACCATTAATGTCCCCCTTCTCAAATGCGATGAGGATCTTGTCAATATTTCAGTTTCAGTGGTGATGGCCAAGTGTGTGCCTACCCTTGTGCTCAGCCTCTGCTGTCTTCTGAGAGATCTCCTAGATCACCTTCTGCAAGTCCAAGGGGGCTGACTTTTCAGCCAACCAGCCCCAGTCAAAGCAGTGGTGCCAGAACAGGCACTGTTGGTTGGAAGTGCTGTGATCACCTTTGCAGTTCATACAGCATGCAGCATGCAGGCATGGGGCTCCCGCAGGGGTCAGTTCTTGGGGTGGCTTTGCAGAGAGGTTACCCCTGCAGCAGGAAGCATGATTGTGGTGGCTGGCCTCAGTATGAGGACCAGCACACTAGGGGCATCGGGGGGCCTGAGAATGACAGGCATGGGTGGAATGTCCCCAGCACCAGCAATGCTGGCACAAAGGAACACCAGAGTGGGAGCAGGCTGCATGCACAAAGCATGAAGCCAGGCCAAATTGGAAGGAGGAGCCAATCAAGTGCTTGGCAGTAGCATCCAACTGGGAGTTGAGAACATCAAACCACACAGTGGCAGTATCAGCACAACAGGAGTTGTGCATAACCCATGGGCTATTTGTAAGAGTGAAAGAGCCAGCCATGTGGGACTTCCCCATGACCACCTGGACATCAGACGCAGTGATCTGCTGGCCATCTGCCTTAAAGAAAGGAACATCCATGGCCTTAAGGTAGGATTGCGAACAGGGAAGAGCAGCCTCAACTCCACCCTCAGTGAGGGAGAGGAGGTGAGAGACACCAGCCTTCATCAGGTCTATTTCACCCTGGAAAGCAACACAAGATGTAAGGAGGGAGATCCTCCCATACATGAAGTGGCAGGAGTTGACCCAAAGGTTGCTCTTACCAAGAGAGTGATTGGCAGCCCCCACCAAAGCAGGAAACTGTGAGGAAGAGGGGAGAGGGTTGATCTTGACAAGAACCTACTACTGGGAGAGACCAGGGACAGTGGACTTGATCTTCTGCTTAGGTGCAGCAGGTGGGACAGATGTCTGATGCATCGCTATAATATGATCAGAGGGGAGGTCAGGGACTGTCTTGGCCAAATTGACCAAGGACATCACATTGTGAACAGTGTCTGCATAGCTATGCTTGACACTAGAGGGAGGCAACCCTTCTTTCCCACATACCACCACCTTTGCTCTGGGGTGCATTATCTTTCGCGACTTCAACGGCGTTAGGCCCTCTTGATTTCACACATCCTCGTCGCTTTAGGGTTCGCGACGTCCTCTCGTTAGGTCCACAGCTGGAACGCTTGCCAATGCGACGTCCACCTGCTCTCTCGGTGCTGGGTCGAGCGCGCCTCGGTTGTACTCCCCCACCCTATCATTCTTTTCCCACGCTGTCTCTGGTATCTTACCTGGGTCAGTGCACCTCTCCTTCAGCTCCCTTCTGCTTCGGTGGTTGGATTGAGCCTTCCCCCTGGCCTGAGCGCACCGGTGTGATGCTTGGGCCGTGCACTTTGGGTGGTCACATCTGTGACACCCATTCCACGGTTCAGCTGAATAAGCGGCCGCTATTTCGGTTGAGCGCTTCATTGCGCTTGACTCATTTTTCTTCTTTCGGGCTGGGGTTCTTTTACCCCAGTCCACCCTCTTTCCGGTCTGGTGAGCGATAGCACCAGGCCTATTCGGCGTTGAGTTGAGTTTGCTCCTCCGCCTTCTTTTCCTTTCCGCGGGGTTGTAGCTATGCTCCCCTGCATTTTCGCCGGTTCGTCATGGTCACCCCATGGTGCTCGCGTTTATGCGCCGGCTTCTCTTGAGGGAACCCCATGCCCTCTCACTGCTCGTCATCAACCACGATGGGCGCCCGTTCATTCCCGCGCTGGTGGCTAGTCTACGCATGCGCTGTCCCGACGCCGCTGGGTTAAACCCCTTCGGATTGACTATCACCTAGTACCTCCGTTCGGTCGGTGACTGGAGGGTGGGAATTGTTGGAGCTGAGCTTTGGCAGACAGTCTCTCTGGTAGCTAAGGCCGATAGATTCTTAGTTAGAGTTCGGTGACCATTTGTATTTATCTTAGTACCCCGGCTCTTCTGGGGGGCAGACTGCTAACGTGCACCGCCTTATAAATTTTTGAGTTTAAAAAAAAAAAAAAAAGACACTAGAGGGAGGAGAAGGGTGCTTGGTAGACTGAGTGGGCCTAGGTAGAGGAGCAGGCTTGGGAGCTGGAGAGAAATGGGCTGTGGCCTCTGAAGGAGGACTATGCACAGGGAGAGAGAGGGCAGGAGCAGCTGAGTCAGCTATTCCATGGGTTGGAGGAGGGTGCTGCAGAGCATCCCAAAGTAGCAGGTCACACAGAGTGGAGACTAAGGTGGGCATATTAGGAGAGTCATTGAAGGGCAAAACATGCCCTTGAGCAGCAATGACATGCCCCACTGTAACAGACAGGGCACACACTAGGTGCATAAGGTCCTGCGGGTCAGACCAAGGCTTACTAGCCAGGGCTGCAAGTGAATCATTGAGAGAAGAGACCCTTCTGGATAACCCAGAAGAGCTAGAAGACAGCCAGGAGGTGGAAGATAATGGGCAAATATGAGGAGCAAAGGCGCTTGCCTCAGGAGAGAGGGTGCCAGTAACTGGAGAAGGGGAGACTGGAAGAGTAGGAGTAGACAGGCATGACACAGATAGCACCAGGCAGAGCAGAGGAGGTGTGAACTCAGCAGCAACTGAGCTGTGCTTCTTCTTGCCTTTGCCCTGACAAGGGACAGGTGTGGTGGGATTGGGTGGCCCAGCTGGGAGGACCAATACATGAGGAGTAGAGGGGCCTGCCATTTTGGCATCACCTCTCTGCGACGGAGTGGGGCTTGACATCTTGGCCTCTGACTCAACTTTGACATTCTCATCCCAAGGATGCATTTGCAGAGCAGTAAAATGATTATCAGACATCGCACTGTAACTAGAACACAACCAAAATCAAACGATGATGGTGGTGTGTGGGAAAGAAGGATGCAGCTAACAGATGTTATCCTTAGAATGCTCAATCTGACTCTAGATGATAGAGCTATTTTAGGTATGTATTATGATATTCATGAGAGAGCTATTGATACTGCACTCTCTCAGGATGAAGTGACATATTTAGCTACTTTTTATTTAATTCTTCAGTGAGAAAGAGTAAAGTAGAACTTTCATTCTTATGTTTCATTGTACAATATATTTACATATCTATATGTCTTCTATTACTTCACTATTATTTCCAGTCTTATATTCTACTTATTTCTCATTGCTGTTCTCATTTCTTGTCATCATTATCATTTCTCTTCATTATCTTTATTCTTTGTCATTGTTCTCATTCTTTATCACTATCCTCATTTATGTTATTAGCTCTCATTCTTCTTCATATATTTCTTTGTTAATATTCTCTTCATCAACTATACAGCTATCCTCCATTCTAAGTAGACTTATTGATATATTGTCATCATTGTCAATGTCATATAAAAATTTATTAGTATTTTCTTTATTTTATAAGTTTAGAACATGTTGATAATCTACCCACATATCTTGGGTGATTTTGTCATGACAACAATCAACTCTGCTTCAATTTTAAGCAGCAGTTCTTAGAGTTGAAAATATTATGATAGAGAGATTACCTCTTGAGCAGATTTTGAGAGATGAATCATTATCTGCTTCAGATAATAGACCTTTATTGGGGTTATGAAGGCATATGAAGTTGTGAAGAGCTGTAAGAGCTACAGATATCAAGGCCTAAATTTCAGGACTGTACTTAGGTCTAATTAAAAGAATGTGAAAATATTATTTGAAAACTCTAAAAATTCACTCAATAACATTACAAGCTTGAGCATGTCAAAGGTTAAACAATTTTTAGTGATCTTTTGGACTATAGAGTTTGTCACTATTTTTATAACTAAGTTTGCAAAAATATACACATACTGCTGACTTACTTGCCTCTATTCAGCAAGATGATAACACTTGTTCCAATAAGGAATAAGTGTACTTTCCTAATAAGAAAATTCTAAATTGGCAAGAATGTAATAACTATTGGGTATTCTGAGATTTTTCACTAGTACAACACTAAATACTCATATATCAAATACAGAATCTTCTCAGCTAGTGAGAGTATAAGTAAACTGCATATCAAAATTATAAATGAATAAGCAGTTTTGTGATATAAATCTCTTCTAATTTTGAAATGTCTCTCAATTCAGTGCCCTTACAGAAAGATAGATGTGACTTCCATCAATTGTACTAAGACAATCATGGAAAAACCTCTCCAACTTAGGATTTTAGTCTAGTAGAGAGAATGGTGTACCCTGACTTGTATCAGGAAAATAGACATATTCTATGTGAAAGGGGGGAGAGGAAAGAGTACTAAAAATATAGTTAAAATATCTATAATTATAGAACTCAGTTACTACATTCTTCTTAGAATAAAGTTTAAATTATTTTACAATAGTACTATTAGATCTTTGGAATCTTTCTCTAACATGGCAAGTTATAAGTTCTATAACAGATATGTAGAGAAAGATAGCCAATTGTTCTTCTAGTATAATATATCATACATCTGTTACAACTCATACTTTCTGGACAAACTCTGACTAGTACTAACTGTTTCTGAGTTATTCCATTTCTATTCCTACTGCTTATTACTTTACTATTTCTTTATATATTATTTGTTTCCAAATATTTCCACATAGTTTCACTTATCTCTTTTTCAATTCTGTTCACCTTTTATCCCTGTTAATTATTAGTTATTATTCCTTTCTATATCTTTCTGCTTAGTACTGATGTTTTCTGCTTTATCTTCACATTTTTTTTAATGCTACACCTACCTTTTATGATTTCATTCTTACTTCACATGTCACTGCATATTTCTCTTTATATGTCTGCTCTTTATACTATGTTATTCCTCTTCATTATCTCTCTGTTGTCTCTATCATATGCCTGTTGCATTACATAGTTTTCTGTTTATTCTATTTTCTTGTTTATTACTTTCTGATGTTTTCTATAGGTATATAAGTAGCAGATTATTGTTCATGTATTCTCCAGTCTAATAATCAACTTAGTTTGATGCTTTTGATTATTCTGACTTTAAACTATCTCATCCTCTAAGTTCCTCTAAGTCTTTTCTCTTTTGCTCCTAAATTGGACCATCAGCAGTAGAACAGCACAGCATATAAGTTAAAGCCAAGGTCTATTCCTGACTTCTTTCAATTTTGTGTCTCTAACTTTACCTCTGCTTCTGCATTGGTCAATTCTGACCATTTCTGACTCTTCTATGTCTATTCTCTCTCAATCTTGTCTAGAACTTAACAGTATTATCAGACTGATCATTTTACTGTTGCTATCACCCCTCCATCATGATGAACACTCATGCTCATATCTACCCCTCTCCTCATATTCTTTTGTACACTTATTGTGCTGACCCTTTTAACATCACCCCTCAATGTGGCTCTTCTTTCACTACTTTCTATTGTACTCCATAGTTTCCCAGAGATCTGCCCTCTGGCAACCCTTGACCTTGTCATGATTTCTCCAGTCTCACTACTCCCTCCAGTACTTCTATTGACACTCTCCATCCAAACTCAGATGACGACTACCCCAATCCTCCAGCTAGTAATGAACCTGATCCAGACCCTGAGGATGGCCCTGGTGATGACCTTAATCTCAATAATAATCCTGAAAACTAGTTTGATAAGCCAGAGAACAATGATGATGACTTCTTTTTTTAGGCTCCCCACTATACTACTGATTGGCTTGCAGCAGCAATTGAAGCCCTTGCCAAATCTGTTAATCTCTCTGCACCTCCTCCTACTACTACCAATAAAGCTCATGTCTCCAAGGCTTTCACTGGTGAGGACCCTCTCAAGCTAGAAATTTTCTTCTTCCAGTGTAGCCTCTACTTTCATGCCAACTCCCATTTATTCTCTACTGATGCTGACAAAGTCAATTTCACTCTAACCTACTTATTGAGAGTTGCCTTCTCTTGGTTCCAAATCTCTCTCTATCAGAAGGACCTTGGAATTCATCATTCTTAGGCTGACTCCTTGCCCAAATTTTCCAAGGAGCTCCACTTGTGCTTTGGCCTGGCTAACCAGGTCAGAGAAGCAGCCAAGAATCTCAAAAGTCTTTGCATGAAACACAGAGATAAAATTACAACCTACAATATTGACTTTATGTAGTATTCTACATAACTTGACTAGACTGATTCCATATTCACCCACAGGTACTACAAGGGTCTTCCTAACTATCTCTAAGACCAAATCAGTATGCAGAAGCAGGGCAAACTCTGTGGCTTTCAAGAAATGATGCATGTTATCACTGTTTATGATAACTACCACTGAGAATGTGAACGTGAACATACCCACACCCATACCACTAAGAATCTGACCTCTTCCACTCAAAACTGCAAGAATCCCTTATCGAGTTCCTCCTCTCAACAGCAATCTTCCTCCAACAATTGTTCCTCATCTACTTCCCACTTCTATAATAAGTAGTAATCATTGTCTGCCTTGAGCCTGACTAATACCAACAAGAGCACCAATACTCAGCCTTCTCAACATCAATTGCCTGCTAAATTCTCTACTCTCACTCTGTTCACATCCTCCTTTTTCAGCTAATCTTTTGCTCCAAAAAAGAACTTCTATAATGTCCTGGGCAAGGACAGTAAACTGACAGAAGCAGAGAAGCAATACTACATTGAGAAGAACCTCTGCAGCTACTGCAGCATCTTTAGCTACCAAGTTAAGACCTGCAAATGAAAGGAGGCTAACCAAAGGGCTTGTACCCACAAGGCTGAACTTCCCACCTCAACTTCTGCTTTCACTCTCTCTAAGAGTTCAGAAAAATAAGGAGTGGCCCTCAAGACTCTGCACAGGATGAGGGTCACATTGAACTTGTCTATGTACCAGAGAGTTTCCACCTCAACACATCTGCTCTTTCTAATCCAAATTCTCTTTCTGTTCCTCTTGTTTTTCCTTCTCTTTCTAATAGACAACTTTCTGTTTCTGCTTATGCTCTTGTTGATAGCAGTTCCACCCATTGTTTCATTGACTCCAATTTCATCTGCATATATTCTGCTCCCACTTCTCCTATCTCTCTGGTTGAGTTAAGGCTTTTTGATAGAACCTCGAACACTTATATTACAGAACTAACACATCTTTCTACTGTTTTCCCCACTAGTGAATCTATGAATCTTGATCTTTATGTCACTCAGTTGGACTCATCTTGTGCTGTGGTATTAGGATACAACTGGCTTGCCCACTATAATCTGTTGATTGACTGGGCCTCAAGCAGTATTTCATTCTAACCATTACTGCTAGGTACCACCACTTCTCCCTCTGCTTCTTCTCAGACCACACCAGCCAATACTCCAGTCCACTCATCTGTTAACACTTCATCCCCACCAACTTCTGCTTTGGATTCACTACCTCCCACTGATATTTCTTGGCCTTCTATCTCCCTTATCAATGTCACTGCATTCCTCTATGCTTCCCATCTTGCAGATTCCTGTAATTTCTGTCTTGGCCTCTCATCTATTTCCACTACTGCTGGTGCCTTTCAAGTTTCCAATGCACTAGTAGACCTCTCCAACATGCCCAATGAATATCATAAATTTACTGACATTTTCAGCAAGGCTCAGGCTGATATCCTCATCTCTCACCAGCCTTATGACCTAAAAATCAACATTGAAGAAGGTTCTCAGCCTCCTATTGGTCCAATGTATTCTCTCTTCTAGACAAAACTTGCTACCCTATGTGAATTTATTGATGAGCACCTTTCCATTGGTTTTATTCATCTGACTTCTTCTCCTCATGGCAACCTGTTCTCTTTGTTCAGAAGAAAGATAGTTCCCTATGTCTTTGCATTAATTTCTGCAGTCTCAACTGTATTACTAAAAAGGATTGTTACTCACTCCCTTTTATTTCTGACCTCTTGGATACTCCTCACAAAGCCTACCTATACACCAAGATAGACTTATGACATACCTACCATCTTGTCCACATCACTGAAGGTAATGAGTGGAAAACCACTTTTCAGACCTGTTATAGTTTCTTTGAATAGTTGGTTATGCTCTTTGGTCTTACTAATGCTCCTGCTACTTTTCAGTGATTTATAAACAATATTTTCAATGATCTCCTTGATGTCTGCACTACTGTTTATCTTGACAACATTCTCATCTATTCTGACAACTCTGCTGAGCATCAGAAATATGTTCATGAGGTTCTCAAGTAGCTCCAAAAATATGGCTTATATATCCACATAGATAAATGTGAGTTCCACTCTAAATCTATTGAATACCTGGGATATATCCTTTCTCTTGATGGTTTGAAAATGTTGGAGGACAAGATCAAGGTCATCCAAGACTGGCTGCCTCTGAAAAAGATAAAAGATATTCAATTGTTTCTTAGTTTCACCAACTTCTACTGCTAATTTATTTATAATTATTCAGACATTGTTATACCACTGACCTACCTAACCCACAAAGCTATCAAATAGTAGTGGAATGAATGGTGCCAATTGGCATTCAAATCCTTGAAACAAGCTTTTACTACAGCTCCAATTCTCACCTATTAGGTCTCTGATGCTCAGATCATAGTTGAAACTGATGTCTTTGACTATGCTCTTGCTGCAATCCTCTCAATCATTACCAAGGACAGTGAAGTACACCTTATTGCCTTTTATTCCCATACCTTCAGTACTACTGAATCTAACTATGACACTCATGACAAAGAACTCCTAGTGATTTTCAAAGCTTTCCACATCTGGTGCCATTATCTCAAAGGTGCATCAATCCTGATTGACATCATTACTAATCACAAGAATCTTGAGTATTTCTGCACTATGAAAGTACTAACCCACCAACAGGCCCACTGGAGTGAACTTCTTTCACAATTCAACCTTGTCATTGGATTCCACCCTGGTAAACTTAGTACTAAACCAGATGCCCTGACTAGACATTGGGATGTCTACCCAAAAGGGGAGAATACTGGCTATGCTATAGTCAACTCACACAATTTCTAATCTGTCTTCACTAATGAACAACTCTCTGCATCAGTATGTGCCACTTACCTCCATTCTCCTTCCCTTCATGCAGCTACTATAATTGACTTAGAAAAGCTGCATTCCAACATTATTTCCACTCTTCCCTCTGACATTATTGCTACTAAACACCTTTCTAATCCTGAAGGCCACTGGTTGGTCAATTCTGCTGGTTTCCTTCACCTTGACAACAGAATCTATGTTCCTGATTCTGACAACCTCTGTCTTTATGTTATGCAATATAAGCACAACCATGTGCTTGTGGGGCATTTCAGTCAAAACAAAACTCTCAAGCTTATATGTCAGAAGTATACTTGGCCTGAAATCTATACTAATGTGAAGAAATTCTGTAAGTCCTGTATCACCTGCATGTATTCTAAGTCCCAGCAACATTGTTCCTATAGAAACCTCAAGCAACTGCCAATTTCTGATCAGCTATGAGATTTTATTTCTATAGATTTTATCAAGAAGTTACCAATATTTTCTGGCTTTGATTCCATCCTCATAGTCATAGACTGACTCTCCAAGTAAGGTATTTTCATTCCCACTCATGACACTATTACTTCTGCTGATCTGGCATGTCTGTTTGTGCTCCATATCTTCTCAAAGCATGAAGTTCCCACTCATATTACCTCTAACTGAGGTTCTGAATTCATCTTGCACTTCTTTCAATTGTTTGGTGAAGCATTGGATATGAAGTTGTATTTTACTTTGGATTATCACCCAGAAGGCAACAGTCAGACTGAACATACTAACCAGACTCTGGAACAATACCTCTGAGTCTATTGTAATTACCAACAGGACAACTGGGCTGAACTCCTCCCACTCACAGAGTTTGTATTTAACAATATACCCAATGCCACCACCAGTGTCTCTCCACTTTTTGCTAATAAAGAGTACTACCCAAACATTACAGTGTATCCTGAGCACAACCTTGCTTTTGCTCAAGCCCACCAATTTGTGGTCAATCTTGATGACCTTCAAGCCACCTTAAAATCAGAAATTGCTAAAGCACAGCAACATTATCAATGGTCTGCCAATGCACACCACCTGCCTGCTCCTAATTTCCAAGTTGGTCAAAAAGTTTTTGTGAAAGTTAAGTATTTCTATACTATCTGTTCTTCTAAAAAGCTTTCAGAAAAATATCTTGGTCCATATGAAATTATTGCACAGCCTGGCTCTTACTCCTTTACCCTCTGACTTCCTGAGTCCATGTACACTGTCTATCCTGTATTCTACATCTCTATGCTTGAACTATCTACTTCTAATCTATTTCTGACCCACTCTGCTCTGCCTCTGGCTCCAGTTATCATTAGTGGAGAGCTCAAGTTTGAACTTGCTTGTGTTGTTGATTTCAAAATTGATCAGTGCTGAGTGTGCAAGCTCCTTTACAAGGTCATATAGTTGGGTTATGAAGACACTAAAGACAAGTCATCCTGGCTCCCTGCTACTGAGCTTGAACATGCCTCTGAGCTTGTTTCTGACTTCCATGTAGCCTATCTCCATAAACTGGGTCCTCTTTCCTTCTTGTAGTTATTTATCTCTTTATTCCACTTCATTTCCAACTATTCCATTTTCTCTCTTATGTACAAAAGTCTTATTTCCTCTCTATTTGTATACCTGTGATTCCACCTCATTATAAATATTTTCATTTTCTCTCTTATTTACTACAAGTCTCTTATCTCTCTCATCTCTCAATATCTCATAGTTTACATTTTCTGCCTAATTCTGCCATTTTCCATTCTTCTCTGAATATTTTCTGCTCTGTCTCAAACTTCTCTTCTATGCTCTGATTTCTCTCTCTCCTCTCACTATTTCTACCTACATACATAGCTCTCACTTTCCATCTTCTTCCACACCTTTCCACTTCCCTTCCAACCTTTTCTGCCTCATTTCATTTCTCTCTTTATTCACTCTTTCAAAATTTCTCTTACCACTTATTCCCGATTTTTTTTGATTTTCTTAATTCACATCAAAATATCTCAAGAAAACCACTAAAAATTCCTTATCTCTTCTACAGCAGTATAGTCCTATCATCCAATATGTAACAGTCCCAAGAAAATGTGAAAAGGAGCAGCCCCAACATTCCTAGTCCTCCTCCATCTCATTGCCTCCCTTCTCAGCCTCCTCTTCATCATCCTCCACTGTGTTTCTGCTTGAGCTCCCTGCTAATCATCCCATTTTCCACAATATATACTAATCCACCAAATCCAAAGTCCTTGCAAAGCAGAAATATAACTGGTTGGTGATTGCAACCAGGTTGTCAATAGTCCTGATGAGTGCTTTCATTGCACCCTCATTGATATTGATGAGGGGCTGATTGAGTGGTTTCATGATTGGCTAACATTTCTTCTTGTGTTCATAGCATGGCCCATAGGACTGAGTTATTATGTTGCTAGGAAATAATTAGTTATTAGCACAATCAAACAAGCAGGAAATACTCACCCTTTTGGCAAGGCAATGACACAATCCAAACTAAGATCATGGCATTTCTAGCACTTCTTCTCATCACCCATCACTGGCCTAGGTCAAATTGTAATGGTCAGCCCTCTCTTCTTATGTAGTTTCTTAGTGGCTATGGGTTCTTCCTCCTCATCTTTATTCTCATCCTCATCCTCCTCCTGCACCTACTTCTGACTCAATCCTTCTGATGCCACTTGTGAAGAGCCAGTCATCAACTCATCTTGAGACTGAGTCTGGCCCTTACCTTTCTCCTTCACCCTTGCAGCCATCTTCTCCTTTTCCTCCTCTAGCCAATGCCTCTCTACCACTTTCTGCTCACATTTCTTCTTCTCACATTCCTCCTGCTCAATCCTCTCATGCTCCACATGCTTCTGCTCCAAATGTTCTTCCTTCTCAATCCTCACCAACTTCTCTTCTTCTTGATGCTCCTCCTTCTCCATCCTCAACCTCTCTTCCTCTGCTCTTCTCATCACCTCTTCTTGTAAACATCTTGTCTCAGCAAGCTACCACTGTTGTTCTGCCACACTACCAGCAGGAGTTTGAGATTACTGGGTTTGAGAAGGTGGGGAGCTCAATATGATAGTAAGAGGTTAAGAATGAAAAAATTCCAAGTTCACCTTATATATCTATGGGGGTATATGATCTTTCTATGCAATTGATTCCATTGGCCTCAAAGGCTTGGCCTTAAGGGAGGAATACTGTTACAACTCATACTTTCTGGACAAACTCTGACTAATACCAACTGTTTCTGAGTTATTTCATTTCTATTTCTACTGCTTATTACTTTACTATTTCTTTGTATATTATTTGTTTCTGAACATTCCTGCACAGTTCCACTTATCTCCCTTTCAATTCTGTTCACCTTTTATTCCCATCAATTATTTCTTTCTATACCTTTCCACTTAGTACTGATGTTTTCTGCTTCACCTTCACATTTCCTTTTATGCTACACCCATCTTTTATAATTTTATTCTTACTTCACATGTCACCACCCATTTCCCTTTATATGCCTACTCTTCATACTATGTCATTCCTCTTTATTATCTCTCTGTTGTCTCTATCACATACCTGTCATGTTGTGTAGTTTTCTGTTTATTCTACTTTCTTGTTTATCACTTTCTGATGTTTTCTATAGGTATATAAGTAGTGGATTACTGTTCATGTATTCTCCAGTCTGATAATTGACTTAGTTCAATGCTTTTGATTATTCCAACTTTAAACTATCTTGTCTTCTAAGTTCCTCTAAGTCCTTTCTCTCTTGTTCCTAAATTAGACTATCAGCAGTAGAATGGTATAGCACATAAGCTGAAGCCAAGGTCCATTCCTGACTCCTTCCAATCTCACATCTCTAACTTTACCTCTACTTCTGCATTGGTCAATTCTGACCATTTCCAACTCTTCTGCATCTATTCTCTCTCAATTCCATCTGGAACTTAACAGTATCAGCTAATCCAATCTGCTAGAGCTTTATAATAAGCTGTAAAAAAATATGTTTATAGACTCTAAGTTCTGTTCAAATCCTTTCTGGATGTCTATTGAGCAGTTCAGTAACCTAGGCTTGTTCTGAGAATATTGATATATTATAAAGTATTTTTAGAAGCTTTTCTCGAAGATATCATATATAAATGATTTGTTGGAGTACATATGGAATAGCAGCAAGTAGAGCAGTAAGGCATTACCTGGAAAGATTCTCTAGAACTCCTGATGACATAGCAAGTAGGTGGAATAGGGAACTGCTAAGGATGGTGACACTAGAAGAATGTATAGAAGTTTGTATATTATATACTAGTCTTATAAAAATAACTACTCATCTGCTCTGCTCTACTCTACTCAAATCTACTCTATGCTTGAGCAGTCAAGCTAACAAATCTACTCTTATTATTGTTGATACTGAATTTAATTGAGTACACCAAATGAAAAAGACTAGATTTTGGAGGGAAAGGGCAAAAAGATCATGCTCTGTCACACTACCATTTCAGACTCCTACTGTTATGATCAGTTGATATGTATAACAGGTTTATCATTGTCTCAGGCTCATGCCCATTTTTTAAACTGCTAAATTACTCTTATTATTATTTCTATGTGGTATTACAGTATCTATCTAATCATTATCTAAATATTTATGAATCTGATTAATCTGACTCTAGCTGTCAAACAGCTCTGGAGGAATATAAATTTGCAAGGAGGCAGGTGGTCAAGAGCCTACTAATATGTGTCGTAAGATTCTGCTTACAGTATTAGTCTGCATCCTGTGGTCTGAATAATCAAGTGATGAAGCCTTAGAAGTCAGTGATGGGGAATGTAAACAGATAGGAATATGTATCCAGTTTCAGAGTTTGAATCTGAGATGAGATGACTTGACAAAAGTTGCATTCATATGCTCCCCTTACTCTGCAGCTTCATTGACTAGTTATACTGGTATGTTTGTATATCTAGAAAGCATTAATTAAATGTTCAGATACATTTGAAAAATATTATTGAGTTTGAGTCAAATAGAAATGAAATAAGCCTATTTTATATTTCAAAACATACTCTTAAATTATTGTTGATTTTCTCCCCTATTTGGTATTCTACTAGAAATTATTGAAAGTTTAGATTTATAAATCACAATATAGAGACAGATTACTCATAATTTTATTTTAGGGACTATACAAGTATTTAATGAGCTAGAGAGTGCTTTGCACTTCTAGTCTGATTCTGCATACTATCAGTGCATGTGATAGTAGAGCAATAAAATATAATATTGTATATATATTACTATATGATGTATAGACATAGCAGTGCAAACAAAAAGTCCTGTGAGATTGAGAAAAACCTATTGTATGAGTCAAAACAAGCTAATATGTTCTTCAAGAAACTTTTTTGACAATGCCTCAAACTTCTTGATAGTTTTTTGTCCATCTCTACATCTATATAGCTTATCATGTTACATCACATTCACAAGTATCTGTAGTAGACACTAGCCAGAAAGTCAATTTAGTAGGACACTAATCAAGAATGATCAAGCATGAAATCAAACATGAGTCTAGGCATGATCTGATATGAGCCTAGCATAATTGAACATAGATCTGGTGTGAGTCCAAGCATAATTGAATATGAGCTGAATTGGAATAGTATGGACAGAGATGAGGTCAAGCATAAGTTGCCAGTATAAAGAAGCACTGACAAGTTCTTTTAATATAAGTAGATTCTATCTATATATGAGACATAATGAAAAAGATCATTAATGTGCTGAGCAGGTTATAGAGATAGGTGTGGGTGCAGGACTCAAGATTCAAGTGTGGCATCCCACATTATTCATCTGGCATTAGTATTACATAACATAGGTAATACTTTGTGTTAGAGTTTACATAAATCAGCTTTGTCTCTACTAGAGCTGCTTTCTAGTAAAATTTTGGTTTTTGGTGACTGAGAAGCAACAGGGTGCATTTTTTACCCAAATTCATAATAAGACTGAGATTCAGTCTCAGTCAGCATAAGTACTGTTGTCAACACAACCTCATCAGCAGAAACCACACTCTTCATACTTCACATATTGAGTATAAAGTGGCACATCTACTATGTTATTACTCAATTTCAAAACAGAAGAACATAATATTAATTTCACACCATCATAGAGATCATACAATTGAGAAGGCTATTCAATATTCAGACAATGGTATTATTAATATAATGCTAAATGTTCAAAATTCAAAAGAATGAACCAGAAAATGACATGCCTCAGTTGTTAAACATAAAAAGAGTAGGGAAGTGTCACAATTACTATACCTATATCCTTTCAAATTCAGTAAACACTTTCCTTGCTCAAACAAGCTTATGAATACACATCTACTATCACAAGTATTACCCATGAGTTATCTTGTATAACAAGCTGAATGATGGAGTTCATAGACCACCCCACAAGCAGCCTTGCAATATTTGCAAAATGTCAAGTACCAGAGAACAGACTGATTGAAGACTATTGTCAAGCTATATTATTCAGCAATCTCTATCTTTAGGTTATGAAAGTGGGAGCAAATAATAGGCTCACCTAAACCAGCTTGCATTATCTGGAGTCTTCTTGAAAATGCAGAATGTATTGGTTTCAACATTCACAATGCCTATAGCATTGTATATATCAAATCCTCTGGAGAGCAAGAACCAAGCAGCAAAAATTAGCCCAAACTGGTAATTTCACTTGTATAATGCAAATACTGTTAAACCAAATACTGTCTTTTTTTTTTTTTTTTTTTTTTTTTTTTTT
>KQ962095.1:119643-142926 GCA_001563735.1 Leucoagaricus sp. SymC.cos
AGGAGCAGAGATTTAAAAGTACAGAAAAATATCAGAAAATGTCAGAGGGGTCAGACAACTGAAGGTTACAACATCAACCCAGGTCCCAACAACCATATCGCCAAGTGGCGAACCCCGCGTAATAGACGCTTACGTTTCAGCACGTCGTCTCGAAAACCATCCTGCGTCAAACCGATGACGCCAGAACTTGCACTTGTGATCGTTTGCCGCGTGTTTGCCATGACAGTTCGAACAGATAGGAACATGCAGACAATCGACGTCTGCAATCGTGGGTGGGATGGGTGGGTTGGCTTTAGGATTACCTTTGCAACAGCCAGCGTATTCGCGATGGTTCTTCTCTGAGTGTGGCCCAGAGCAGCGTGGGCAGCATATTGCCTCTGCCTTGCAAGAGTTGGTAGGGTGACCCCACCGCCAACAGTGTTGACAGAGGGGGATTCCAGGTCGGGCCTTGGCAGGCCAGATGATGCATCGGGTGGAGCTGATAGTAACGAAGGTACCATTGAGCTTCTTGACGTTAGCTCCGGATTGAGAATCCCAGACATCAAACCACACTGTGGCAGTGTCCGAGTGACGAGAATTGCGCATAATACGCGGTTGAGCAGCGAGCCCGATAGGTGGCTCCGAAGCTGCATGGAGAGAGTTGGTGACGTCATCTTTAGTCACGGGGTAAGGAACATCTAGAATCTTCAGGAAAGACCTAGAGCATGGAACCATGGCTGTCATTTTGATGTCAAGGCCTTCAGAGATGAATTTCGCGACTAAATCGAGATCGCATTGGTCAGGAACGATGGTGGTGGAGATATTGATTCCACCATAAGCGGCGCGTCCATTGGTGGCCCGTATGGATCGCTTGTGTTCTTCAAGCATGCCATTGATGCTCGCAATGACTTCAGCAGCATTGACATTGCCAATGTCACTATAAGGAATAATGATTTGGCGTCTAGTTGGGCCAGTGGTAGTAGAAGAGGGCCGGCGCTTAGCTGGAGGCTCTTGAGCATTAGCAAGACGGTGCATAGAAGCGATCCGTTCAGGCGATAGAGATGGAAAGGCCTGGGCCATTTCGACGAGGCCGATATCATGACGTGTGGAGGACCAAGGCTTGGGCCCAGATCGGAGTGCATCAGCGAACGAACATGCAGGTTTGTTTGCAGCCGGTTTATTGTGCCCGGGAACTGGCTTCTTAGGAAGCGGTTGAGCGATTTTTGCTGGACCCTTAGCTGTGGGCTTAGGGTTAACGGTAGGCGCTGGTTTAGCGACAGGTGGAGAAGGTGTGGCATTGGCGCTAATGGAGGGAATGCACTTGATGGCCCTCTCGATGATTTGTGTAGCATTGACGGTTTCGCCGCCATCACCACCGATGGTGAGTAAGACATCATCGAATGCCTTATAAGGGAAAGGGAAGGAGTCGATCAATAGAGCGACGAGCCTGGCGTAGTAAAGATGCCAATTGACGTGAGCTCGAGAAGCGGCATCATGAAAGGCGGCAGGTGCATCTTCAGCTTTGAAGAGCAACCAGACGTGTCGGAGCGAATCGAAAACATTTTGAGCATCCTCATTTGAAACCGTAAGAGGGCCCAGCGAAGAATCGGGTCGAGTAGATGTAAGAGTATTATGCGGCATATTGAAGACAACGTTGGCAAAAGTGCCGACACTGTTAGAGACGGGAATAGCTGGACCAGTAGCGACTGGTTCAACAGGAATGAAGGCGGGTGGAATAGGAGTTCCCAGTCCACCTGGAGTGATAGGTTTGGGAGGCGATGAGGCCTTCCTCTTCTTGCGATGTTTAGCGGTTGGCGTCTTCAAGACAGCCTCAGCGATTTTGGCGTTAAATTCATCAGCATCAAATTCGCTCACCGACTCATCCATAGCATTCTCATCAACAGCGAGACTAGCAAATAAGTTTGTAGCAGATATATCAGACATCGGATAGAATGTAGACTAATCTCTCAAGACCAACGACCCAAAAGGGAAGGTGGTGGTAAGAGATCAAGAAGGGTTTTACCAGTGAAAAAACCAAATACTGTCACAGTCCTGTTGTGTAGTTTTGCTTGTCTTCATACCTCAGGTTACCATGACCATTTCCATACTCCCAAAAAGCAACATCACCATGCAAATTTGAAGAAGGATCCACTGGCACTGTAAGCAACTGATGCCATCACCATGTGTAATAATAGATGAAAACACAACATTGATGCTACAGTAACTCAATTAGCAGGTAAGCAGACCATAAGATAATGTGCTGACATTTGTCCTGCTAGTGCCATGTAGTGACCAATGAAGAAGCATGATACAGTAAGCCAATCCAGATTTCTGCAGCAATAAGTTAGCTAGATAGTATGTTCACTCAAGTCCCCTCAACAGCAGTCACTCACTTCCAAATGTATTTGACTTCTCTGGTCCAGGTCAACAAATAGCTGTATACGAGAAGTACTAGACCAGATACTGCTCCAACCTAGCTCAAAATGACTGGCATGGCTTGAACCCTGGAGCTACATGCACCATTGCTGTACTGCCAGACAAGCACTTCTGACATATGAATACAGAATGAGGAACTGTGATGTCTGATGAGGTCGAAAAGCCAGCTGCTTCTAAGGTCATGAACAGCACAAAAATTGAGAATGTTGGCTGGTCTGGATAAGAAGGATTAGCTGTAACAAATTTTGATATTTGACAGCAATCAAGTTTGAAAGCCCAGAGGGCTTCCTTAGGAGAAGATAATACTCATGTTAAATCTTACAAGAGGGGGAGAGGTTTGAAGGCTTAAACAGTAGGTGAAAGATATACATATCAAATACCAGCAAGGCAGAAGAGATAGTAGAAGTAGAAGATAAAGTTTGAAATTGTTGTCACCGTTCAACCATTGTCAGAGATATTGAATACTGTTTACCTGTGTTTACTATTGGGAATAGATGAAGGTATTATTCACATGACTATAATATGTTCACTGTCCCTGAGAATGAAGGGTTCAACAACCCTTTCAGAGAATCTATCACTCTAGCTGGGCACCATGTAGACATGAAGTATGCATGATCTAATCATAGATTGCTAAGCACACCCTGTATTTGAGGCCATGAGTCAACTAGTCTGGCACTGAGAGTTCTAATTCTTTTTCATCCCACTAAACTTCTAGATGCAAGATATATGATTGAAGACACTCTCCTTGGATCTCTAGCAATACTCTACCAACACCTGAGATACTGTATTTGTTCAACTTGTTTATGGTCTTTTATTGACTTCTTGGCATATCCTTCTCAACATAGCCATGCCCATTGTCCTGAGGAAACAGAAAACTCAAGGCTTAGCTACTTTAACGAGTTCAATCTAGTAATTGTTAGATGATGAAGACAAGTTGCCTTGAGTTATGGAGGGCTCATCAGTACCTAGACAGCAGTAGAACACCTGGTTTAGATATGAGCCAGGTGCATTTTCTCATACAAGCAAAGTGACTGTCAACCATTGAGTTCAGGTCAAGCTTTTCTCTAATATTCTCACTTAATTTCCCGTCCACCACACCCTCTTAATCCATCTTAAAATCCCTTAAATCCACTACTAAAACTTCCCACACACCACTGTACCCTTAGAGCTCTATTTTTTCACTAAAACCCACAATGCAACATCTAAACTACATTCACTATTTGCAGTAACATAAGTCCTCTCCTCCATGCAATGACTCATATGAGGGGACACAAAGGCTCTTTGGCTTCACAGCCTGGTCTTTGGTCACCTCACCAGCCCCAAATTACCACACTCAAAACCCTCTCACATAGAGAAAGTTCTCTCATCTTACATATCCTTTGTAACCTTATGGTCACACCCAGCATGAGAAAGGACACTGTTGGGGCTCACTTACACTCAATGCTGAAGAAGACACTTCTAATTTCAGGGTCTTCCAACAATCAAAGAAAATGGCAGAAAGCATCCCAGCTAGAGTAGGGATTAAAACATGGCCAGATGTCTGGTACAACATACTCACCAAGTAGATAGTCTCTATCCAACCTTGTTGATGGGGTGAGACTCATTTTCAATTATCGAGAGAATGGTTGTCAACTTGGAATCATCCAATATGCCAGGTGGCTGGATCTTCAAACTGCACATACTGAGAATGAGCCTGCATGTCTGAGAAAGACTAAATTCCAATTCTCGGCGATGAGCTCACTCATACCATAATGGATATCATGCAAATCATAAGCCTGACAGAAGAGTTCTTGGAATGCCAGAAGATTACAGGTCATAACAGGCTCACCCTAGAGCAATGTGGTCTATTTGCTGGACATTGTGTGAGTAGGAAAGAAGTCCTACCATGGTACCTGAAAATCACAAACATTCTCAGTATGTCTATTACTAATTGATGCAACAGTATAATTACCAGTAAGGAGAAGGAAAACCCAGGAGTTATTGCACATGACGAGTCAAACAAGTGGATACTGAGACCATCTCTCCTGAACAGTGCAACGATATTTTCTAGCCATCAAGATCCAGAGCAGACCTAAATTCACCACTGCATTCAGACTATCAGGGTAATTCAGATAAATCAGTGAGGATTTGCCACACAGACTCTAGCAACTTCCTTACCTGAACCATTTTGAACTTTCAGGAGTCCTCAGTGGAATACAGAATGAGTCAACCTTAGCCTCTTTCAATGCCTCTGATATAGTCCACAGGTTCAGTGCTCTTGACAACAAAAACCAGACAATTAACAGAACCCCTAGCAAGTGATTTTGCTCATACAGTATGAAGACTGAGGTCAGGTGAAAATTTTGGCTTACTATGAGGTGAATGACATTTTCATATGCACCCTGATCATCATCACCAACTCCAAGTTCCAAAAAGCAACCATCATAGTGATAACCTGGAACACGATCCATTGCACACAGTTTATGGGTTGTTTGGGTGTGATAGCGCATGCAAAGATGACATTGACACTGGATTACTGATAAGTCAGGTAAGCTGGGGAGAACATAGATATGCCCACATCTGCGCAGCTAGAACCAAGTAATGGCTCACAACATAGCATGATGTGATGAGTCCATCTTAGTTCCTGAAGTTGATATTTTGGGTTGGTCAGATGCTCCCTGGTTGTTGTGTGGCTTATGTCCAGATAAATTCAATCTCTCCTTCCCAGGTCAGTAAAATGTCATATACAGGTAGCCCAAGTCCAGCTACTGGCAGAGAGCTTCAGACATAAATTCTTCGCACTTTTCTTGGATGACTCACCATTGCTGTACTACCAGACATGCAGCACAGACATATGAGTTGGAAGAAAAGGAGTGACACATGTATTCCAGGCATCTCAAGGCATTGTTTATTTGTACCTACTCACCTTTGTCAGAGGCATGGCAATGTCAGATGACTGACCAAAAACATTTTGACAGTGCTGGGAAAGAATGGGTCAAAGTTGGATAATGATTCTCACAGGATTTGCAACCTCAACAGTTACTCACCTTTGGATCGCCTGTGTTTTGGTCGGTGGCGTGATCACCAGTCCAAGTTGCAAAGGGAGAGGTTTTCCATAAACTTTGTCAAAGACTGTGATTGGCCCAGTCTATTTGGGCACATCTGGAGTAGCTCATAAGAGGAGGCAGCAAGAGCGGGTAAAATATTGAAGTCCAGACATTGACAATGGGCATGCATATGGAGAGAACACTCGAGTACACTGTCATTGATGCAAAGGGATTCATTGGATCGCTTAAGGACTATGGAATCTTGTAAATTACTCTTACCTGTTATGAACTGCGATGTATGACATGAGAACTTGAACAAGCCTTGTGAATAATAAAATGATTTTTTAAAAACAGAAGACTAATGGAGTCAAGGATCTAATATTGCTTTTGATGATATCGGAATTGCCTTCTATACTGTCAGCCATTGTTCCCAAGATGATGTGAATGTCGGTAATATCACAAAGCACAACCCAAAGTGAACTTCCAGCATCCCACATAGTCAGAATCTAGCTGAAGTTGTTGAACAGCGAGACTTGTATGTGGGTGCTGAGTGTGGTGGAAACCATTCTCATCCTCATGTCCAAGCAGAGACAGTTTGAGTAGGACAGAAGGCCACTTCTCCTATTAGCCCACTATTCCTGCTCAAATATAAATGAAATGAGTGTCACTAAATGATCGTTCTCCCCTATCTGACTTCGCTAATGGAGTGACTCATGTGTTTTCAGGTATTGGTGAGATGACAATATTCTCAAGTTGCGAAAATAGAGAATGACCTGAGACCTCTGTGATTAGGGTCAGTTCAGAGTTACAGATATCGAGAACACTCCATTACCAGGATGAATATATCAGATGAATTATTGAAGCCTCACTAAGACCACTCGAAATTTGACTTATCAGAATATGAGGGGAGCTAATTGTTTGACAGTTATTGAATGGGAAAGATCCATGAACAAGGTTCCTGGAAATTTACAAGAAGGAAGTTCAGGACAGCCAGCTACTAAATGACCACCCAGGTAGCATGGGTTGTGCAAGACAAGTCAGATGAGAGGATGCTGGGATCAACTCTCCCTGAGAATGTAACAATTCTCTAATCAGTATAGTAAGTTCCAAAAACCAATTATTATCGCAGTCGGGCTTGAGAGATGAATTAGTTTACACAGTGAGACACTTATCTTGGAGTAATGACAGAGGCAAAGATAATGTCTCAGTGATCTGATTATCTGACTGAGAAAAGGCTTGAAAGCATACATCTGTGCAAGGGGAGCCCAGTGGCGGGCAGCAACATAGCACAAAGTAACGAGCCAATCTGAGCTCATAAGATGCCGTGTTATGGCTTAATCAAATATCTCTCACTGGTCCGCCACATAGCTCATTCTTGAATGAAACACATTCAATCTCCTGTTCCCACATCAGCAGAAGATCATAGCTTTCAGCAACCCTAGTCCTGCTTCTAGAAACTTGTCAAAGCAGACTCAATTCAACAGTGCTTCCAAAGGCTCAACATTGCTGTCCTGCCAGACCTGCAGCCCAGAGTTGGAGAGGAAGCAGCGGGCATGTGTGTCTGACAGCCTCAGACTAAACGAGGCTGTCGTGTTTCTCCAAGGATCAGTATACTTCTCACAGTGACATGAGGTCAGACTGAGAAAAGATCCCACAATATTCAAATGTAAATGTGCCTTGTTCTATCATTCTTCTCTATGCACTTAAGAGGTGACATAAGGCTTCTAGGTGCCTGTTGGAATTGATCTCCTTCCTTTCAAATAACTCTCGTCAAACTTGAACTTGAACAATGATGCAAAGTTATTCTGATTAGAGGTTGACAGTATTGAGTTCTTGGTTACAAAATGCCGAGCAGTGAGAGGGAGAGAAACAGCACCTCACTGTCATCTGTGGAACGAGTTCTTTGAACTGGAACAGGTTATTGCTTCTGTGTATTAACGATCTCAACGCCTCTTTGCTGAGGTGGCATATATCTTATACTTATCTGACTGGCCAGTGTTAGACATGAAGGATTCGCTTATTTGGGTTCTCTATCCAACTTCTGTGACAGAACGAGTCTCATGTTTGTTAATGAGAGAAACATTGTCAACTCCAGATCATCCCCTCTGCCAAGCCACTCAAGCTTCGAACTGTGCGTGTTGAGAATGAGTCTGCAGGTCTGTTGAGATACTAAGTATCCCACTCAAGGTAATGAATCAATTCACACCATAAAGGACATCAGCGCCATGGTCCAGACAGTCCTACCCTTTTAAGATGTGAAAAGTATTTTTTTAACCTTTTGTTTCAACCTAGCATTTATTTGAGCATTGATGGTGAAGTGCATTCTTTGCACAGCCATGTGAGGTCTTAAGAGCCTTTTAAGAGGCTTTGAAGGGAGAGGAAATGTTTAGTTCTGACATACAAGGGTGATGCCAAGTTTAGTTCAGTCTACAATGACAAAAATAATTGGAGTGAGAATGGAAGGGTTATGCAATGATTATCAGTAGGTTGCAAGGTTTGTTTAAGGCTAGCTGGGTCCTTTCCAGCTTCTTGCAAGTCTTCTCAATACATCTCATGGATTTCTAAGCCTTCACATATCATTGTTGGCTGTGCCAAAAATCAAGTGATCATTAAAGTGAGATTCATTGTTGTCCTTACCTGTGAAAGGAACCACAACCCTTTGAGTGGGTTGTGAGGGTGACAAGCTTCACAGGCTTCTCAAGGACAGTCAAAGCCTGTGATGGCTTTTGAGTTATGATGCTGTTGTGTATAAGCCTTTCTAATTTCAAAGCTATGAAATGTAAGGTTGATATCAGAACCACTGCATAAATACATGAGAGCATGAGAGCACAGGTGGTATAGAGGCACAAAACCGAATGTACTCTAAAGTAAGGTAGAGATGGCAATAAAGGGGGAGGAAAAGGAAAAGGAAAAGGAAAAGTGAAAGGAGTGTAGTGCAAAAACAGTGGTGCTTGATAAGTCTCAGCTTTAGGAACAGGTGGCAAATCAGCAATTAGGAAGCTGGTTATGGTAGGATTGGAAGCCACATTAGATTTCTGAAAGAATAAGTGGAATGCCAGTTGCATTGGGACTCAACAGATGCTACAAGAATTTGAGATTCTAGAAGATTGGAGGCGAAGAGGCAATTGAAATGGAAATGCAATTGAAGGTGTGAGGGATGAAAGCGCTAGCCAATCACAACAGATCAGGTGAATAAAACAAACCTGTGTAGTGTACAAGGGAGAAGTAAAAAGGTATACATGCTTGAGTGATGGAGTATATCATAGACCTCATTTGCCCATCAGAGCAAAGTCTCTCATCCTAGTATGGTGGTGCCAAGTAGTAGGGTGCATGGACTTGGTCCTGGAAGAAAATCACTGAGACAGGTAGGCTCTGACATAAACCTTGCAATGCCAGGCAGCTCTGTTTGTGGTTCAAGAGGTGTTTGAAGGAAAGGAACTCCCAGTAGCACCTAACACAGAAAAAGCCCATGGTGATGAGAGTCGCTAGCTAGACAAACTGGGTTAAGAAGGAGAGGTAGAAAGGTCATGTAAGGTAGCAAGCACAGTGGCTGGTGCAAGTCTGATTTGAACTGTGACTGGCGCAGTGGCCTGTGCCTCTTCGACATGTGTGGGACATGTGCTGTAAATATGGGAGTGGCATCTTGATGTGTACTTAACTTTCCAAGTGATGGCCACTAATGAGTCAGGCAGAGCTGCAGCTTGCACAGCTGCCCCAGATAGTGTCAATTGCCAGTCATCGGAAAGATTCAGTATAAACACAAAAAGCAGAAATGTAGCACTTCTATATAACAAATGAGATTTATTGTTAAAAGCTAGTGATAATAGTCCTTACTAAGTTCAGCGAGACAATGGGATTTCTCCAAATGGTGTGTATGTTTCCTAAATTAAACACAAACCTACAACTGAAGAGGTGTATGCTATGCTCACACCTCTCAGTCATGGAGCTTTGTGAAGTGTGTGAGCCATAAGAAATGTCATTGCACAAGAACACATTTCGCACAACATGATTGAACATTCAAACTGCTCTGCCCCTCTGGATGTGTTTGAGAAAGAGTATTCAATAATGCATTGTGTTGCAAAGACATTCATGAGATAACGTATCTTTAGGTAGCCATGTAGTCTTGTAAGATAAAGACAGTGTTCAGTTGACTCAGTGAATTGTTAGGCGCCAGTTGAGATGATGATATTGTGAACTACAGAAATGAACTTCTGCACCTTTTATCTACTGGTTTCTTCTCTGATTACAGCTACAGCAAAGTATAGATTCCATCTAAACAAGGTAGGAATTAGTAGGAGAGCAAATCTGCAGCAGAGAAGATTTACCATCAACTTGCCAACTCAGAGCAAATATACTCTCTGGGTCACCTTGTACTTGGCCCGAAAGTTCTCTCCATTCCATTTTCCATGTCACAACACTGAAATCCATGCCTGTTCTTTGTCATTGGGCATAGGGGCATAGAAAGTAGCAAATTCAAAGTTATGCCTGTCAAACAACTGAACAGTCACATGCATCTCTGAATCAGATTCAGAGTGATGGGCTTGGTAGCTGAAATGAGTATTCTCACTTCAGAATTAATAAGAAAACATGAATGAAATAAAACTTATGATATGATACCACAGACCAGCCCCTCTATCCCGAGCTCTGTGTGATCCTCAACAAGGCTGGGCCACAGCTTGTGCATCGTGTGTGCTATCAGGCTTCATGTTGCCTCCCCAAGGAGTTTGTTGGGGTCTTCAACATCAAGATACATGACGACAATATCTTGGTCATGTAGGTGGATCTGGGAAAATGGCATGATTGTTGATGGGGACAGATTTGGTAGGTATGATGAGGTAGGAGTGGGCACCTGTATTGCTTGCCCTTTCTGGTATCCCAATGCGTATGCTTGCAGGGGTTTGGCCTCAACTGCGACAATTGGAATTTCTTTGGCACTAGGTAGGTGGTTGAAGGAAAGGATGAATCTTCAACATGTACATGTTTTGGGCAAGCCCAGGACAAGTCTTCTCTACATCTTGTGATATGTCTTGTCCTTGAGTGTAAATCAAATCAAAATTGTAAGTATGTTATCTCCACACCCAGCCTCCTTTTCTTGTTGAGCATTATGCAAGTCTTGAGGATGGCTATTGTCATAAATCTCCACACAGCTGTTCGAGTATGTCTGAGTGAGATCAACACCATCAATGCACATCATCGTCTTCAGGTTGACACCATCGGTTTCCAGCACCAACTCCTTGTCTTTGCCAGTAACAATGCTGCCATCAGATAAGATTACGATCCTGTCTGCCTCTGTCAAGAACATTCTATCAATGCCCTTGACGCCGCATAGGCTTATGGAGTTGAGCATCATGTTCTCCAACTGCCTCTAAAAAATGTCTTCTTCAACTATACCATAACCCTCATCATCCTTATCAGGACTACCCAACACATGACAACAGATAATGAGCTTCTCAGAGCTATCTTCATACCAGATGGCAAAAAGATCAGGCTTGAAGCTCTCGGCAATGTGACTGGTGACATAGTGTATGGTGAGCTTCTTATCAACTATCTTGGCACAAGGAAGCCATGGCAATTGCAAGTGTAGTTTGGACTCGATCTCTTCATCAGGAATGGTGAAGAATAATTCAAGAAGAGTGAATCTTCTTCAATGATAGTCATGCTTGGGTTGGGATTGTACTGGATTTTAATGGTGGCTGTGACAGTTCGGAGAGAAGTGTATGCCAATTCTTGTTGAATGTTCTTTGTGAGGGCTGCAGAGTGAGAGATTTCGGACTCAAGGTAGACAGTGAGGGATGGTGTCTTGATATTGGTGACAACATTGATGATTTCCTTTAGATGAGGCACACCAAGTGTGACATTCTTACTTGAGACACCAGCATAGTGGAAGGTGTTCAAGGTCATCTTGGTAGCTGGTTCACTGATTGATTGAGCAGCAAGAGTACCACATTTTTCTTCAGGGTGGCACATGGATTGGTTAAACTTTGACTTGACTTTACCAAGAACCCAATCAAATGCTTCACAAGTGAGATGGAACTTCTCCAAAACACGTCAAGCTGTGAATGTTGCTTGGAGATGCATCTTGAACATGGCATTTTCCTGAGCTTCAACACTCAAAAGATCATCACCACAGATGACTGTTAGACATTGGCTGACTGTCTTGACAATATATGTGGGCTCAAGGTCACTGGGTTTTGTCGATCAATGTAGAAGATTTATGAGACATTCTGAACAATACAGAGAAAGTTGATGGGGAGGTAATGGGGCTGTGTCATAGAGGTACGAGGGAAGATGAACATGCAGAACATGGGAGGGAAACCACTGGCAGGGTCCATCACATCAACACAGTAATTGTGCTTGAACTCCTTGTTATTCAGGCCAAATGTCTCGATGGTCTGCTTCTCAATAAAGGTACCATCCATACCGTCTTTGCCATAAATGAACTGAATGAGATCACCAAGTGAGTTGCAAACTGTTCCATCATAGCAAACCTGGACATCCTCCAAAGCCTTGACCAAGTGACACTAAATATAACTAGTCTCAGCAGTCTTGACAACAGTATTAATAAGACCTTCATGACCAGCCATAGCATAGACAAAGAATTCCTGCAGCATTAAGCCATGCAGATATGAGTTTTCTACAAATCCTCTTGACTCCAGACTGAAATCATCCTTGGTGAAGTGGGGTAGTGTGCAATGGTGGAAACTGAATGGAATATGATGACCCTCAATGGATTGTTGACTGACACAGACAGAGATCTATGAGATGTTGATGAAGGAACCCTTTGAACCAGCAACTACCATCTGCTTGACGTTATTATCCTCCTTCAAGTGCTTCTGTGTATATTGACCAGATTAATCACAAGCCAAGTTAAGCTTGCACTCGACCATGCTCTCGAAGGATTCATGGATGGTCATACCAGGCTTGGGCTTGAGTCAATCATGGTAGGCATCCTCGATGACTTTTGCCACTTGAGATTTATGATCTACAATAGTTTGGGTGATGAAGGACATGGTCTTGGCATCAGCAATCGTGTCACCAATACCAATACTGAGGCTGTTATGGAACAACCAGTAGTTGACAACACGCTGAATACCAGTGAAGAGATCTCGCGTAACTTCTGGCCTCTTCTCACAGAAAACGATGTGAATGAGACCACCTTGTGTGGCTCTGACAGTCTTCTTGTCAACAATTCTGAAAATCAATTCACCATTCTCAATAAGCATACTGTCATTGAAAACAGGATTTAGGGTTGGGGGATCAATGAATGTTGATACTGCAAGGAATCGTCATGCTGAGAATCTGCTTGCCAGTCCACAATGGTTTGGGTTTGAGAATGGCAAGTGTGGGGATAGTGCCATCCCAGTCTGGAACCCAGAGAAGGATATTCTGAACCTGATTCCAGTCAAGGAAGCAGTCATGGAGTGTGAATCTGTGGATACCGCACAGGGTGTCTTGCACAATACCTATGACAGGCTTGTTTGCTTGGGGCAAAATGATCTAAAGCTAGAGTCAGAATTGGAGCTTGAGTAGGAAGTTGTATGACAGACCTGCCAAGGTACTCAAGCAATTTGCGACAACTCTGCTCTTATTTCCTCACTCTGTGGTATACTGGTGTGGATATTGAGTATGAGCATAGTAAGAGACAAAGGTGAGATACTTACTGCATGTTCATCTCATCACCATCAAAATTGGCATTGTAAGAAGGGGTGCTGATGGAGCATAAGACAGTAGTGAGGTAGCATCGTGGTGCATACTTACATGGAAAGATTCAGTTGGAAAGCTGATATGACAATTAAGCATGAGTCATTGAGATGCTAAAAATCTACTTACTAGAATATGACATCAAACAAATTCGGTGACTCATCATACTCATTTTGTGTAGACTAGGCTGTCGGTTGAACAACACATAACTGGAAGGTATTCAGCAATTTGATCCACATTATGAAGGCAAAGGTCACTTACTCTCCATCCTTGAGATGGCGTTCCGCAATCCAACCATACCGCAAAAATGCATCTGCATGTTATATCCCAAGTCTATCCACTTCCCCATATCCTTAACAACATATCTCACACCAGGATAAGTTGTCAGACCATTCTGCATGAGCTCTTGAAGGTACAAAATGTTATAGGGTGTCACACATTTGGGGAATGTCAAGTTCAAATTGATACATCATGAGATGCCACCTTTGTCCAGTTTCAAATTGGGATTATCGGTGATAACAGTGCAAGCAGAGAAATCAATACACTTACCCATAAGATTGCCATGGAGATGACTTTCTTTGTCTTTTAGATGAGTACAAATAGCCTTTACAGGCTGTCCTTGAAGGGCTTGCAGAGGGATTTCTGCAAGGAGAACCCTAGAGTGTTCTCCTTTGTACATCTCCCTGCAGGATAACAATGGTGTGGCCACTCTTCAGCAGTCACTGGGTTTCCTGGGGTCTTTCTGGGCTCCAGGGGGTCTGGCATTGGCAGCTGATGGGGGCTGTGCTAGCTTGGCCTTAACACATGGCGACTCAGGATTGGGTGCTTCAGGTGTGGGCATATTACCTGCTTCTCTGTTCACTCTTGGGTGGAGGGAGGGCTTATCTTTCAGTGCAGACTGCCATGTTCAGCTGAGCTACAGGGGACAGGTTCTGATTTCTCATAGATTACTGTAGATACATGATTTGTATTTGCAACTGGACTGCTTCTGCGCACCAGTATATAAATTTATGAATTAAAAAAAAAAAAAAAAAAAAAAAAGAAGGGCTTGCAGAGTGCCAGCGATATTGTTACCCATGTAGGTAGCAACATGCAACTTAACTTCAGTTAGTAAAAGATGCCATAAGAAAATTAAAGCATTATACCTGGAGGAGCTGCTCAAACTCAGAAATGATGTGTGCTGGAGCTCCTTCTTGCTCGCAATAACAAATATTTGCTGATGCCTTGGTGATAACCCAAGTTTGTAAGTTAAGTTATCCTCACTATACATCGTACCACCATCAATGGCAATAGTGGGGCAGACAGGAGATAGTGGAACTGGCATAACTGTGAGGATCATCCATTCAGGTTGAGTATGCCAATTCGAGAGCCACAGAAGATGAAGATCAGAATATGACATCTTCTTAAAGACTGTGTAAACCTCGGAAAGGGTGATGAGCCTTTTATCAGGCTGCATAGACTTCACCTTTGTTGACCATTCAGGTGTTCATCCTAAGCAGAGAGGTTGAAATTGTATTTTTGTTAATATTGGATAGTTGAGGGATGGGAGAGTTTAAGGTGTTGACCAAAGGTGTGGGTCTAAATCAGGGCCTCAGTCACTGCATTGGGTAGGAGATGGATGAGATTTTGGCCTTCTTTCCTTTGAATTCTTGTGTAGCTAGGCTCAAAGTTATTCTGGGCATAAAATGAACAGAGTGCCAGAATTGTTTGTAGAGTTGAAGTCAAAAAGAAATTAGAACAAACAAGGGGAAGATGAGAGTGATCAGATTATAGTAGTAGCTGTATGGCACAACTACAACAGACCAGTGGGAGTGATAAGTCAGAGACTGACTCAAAGAGCTTAAGTGCTCAGAGTCAAGCCCTGCAGCAAAACACGTGAGTTCATCAAAACACCGGCTAAGTTGTGATGTACTAAGGGTCCTCTCCTCCTCTCCTCCACTTTTGCTTCTCAAAGCGTGATTCCCCACTCACTACTGACCTCCACTTATTGCTGTTAAAGGTGTTTACTAAATGCTACCTGTACAATGGAATCTGGCATTCGTAACTCAAAAGGTATGTCTTATCAAGAAATATGGTTCCAATTACTTATAGCTCTCCAGAGAGCACCACCCTGGAGTCAGTTCTCTAGGTTACAGACCAAACAGAGGAACTATACTATACCATTTTTGTTGTTGACGACCAGCTTCCTCCTCTCACTGGCAACAATGGTGACATTTGGTTCTCATGTACAGGAAGCTGCCAGAAGGTGGCCCATCAAGTCCTCATGAGAGAAAAGTGTTACGCACAAATGGGTGGATTTCCTGGTTCCCTATGGTATTGCTGCAACTGCTCCTGGGTGCCTGTCAACTGGCAGCCTGATACTGAAGGAGATGGTATCACCGAGCATAAGCATCCACATGATAGAAGCCTAGTCCTTGATTGCATTCACTTTTCTTGGAGATCAAAGGCATCAATACAGACAACCAAGAGAAGGAGGACTGAACGGCAGTCTGGGATGTTGAAACATATGAAGGGCTGTGAGCAAGCGCTGCTAACAGGTAAGCCCTCTCAGCCAACTTATGAAGAGCATGTCTGACCCTGTTTGAAGGACATGAAAAACCAACCATAGACTTTGTACCTCTCACAGAAACATCATCACCTGTAGCATCCCAAAGGTATGATGACTCTGCAGAGGTTGAGGAGCCTCTTTTAATACTGGCAGCTGCAACCCCCCAAAAATGTGACATCTGCATACAGACTGTAGAGCCTTATTTGAAACTGGATGCTTGCACCCAGGCACCCAGGATTCTTGGCTATGTTCCAATTTACAATACTTCCTTTATATATTATAGTAAGTGCACCTGCTCAAAATCTGATTCATTGCTGAAATATGTTATTACAAAAACCCAGCTCAGCAAATTCATGATTTTTAGAAGCATGCTCAGATAATCACCTTTCCACCTCACTCGGCCCTTGCCAGCTCTATTTGTACATAATTTTCTTGCTGCACATTGGTAATTGGGATGAGTTATGAGTGCTCTCCTTTAACACTGCAGGCCCAGCTTTGAGTGCTAATTACTTAGGGTCTGTTTACTGGTCACCCAGCATGTCATCATGTGGTGAATGATGGCTATCTTGGAATGACAATAAGATACTATTCCCATAGCCGAGCATGTGTGCTGTCTCTTTATCAGGCTGTCTTAGACTTCTTAGGCTTTTTAGACGTGTTTTGAACCACATCGCCCCAGGTCCTTCCAACTGCTTTTTCCTCATTAATGAACATGGGCAACACACCATCTTCCAGAATCCCCACCCCTGCCAATGCTACGTTTGATGAGAAGGTCAAGATGACCAGAGAACTTCACAAACTTGATGGCACCCTTTCACGGCTCCAGGTCACTGTACCCCTCTCCAGCAGTGGCCAGTTGACCTTGGACTGCATATCAATTTGGGAAACCACTGCCACTGGCAACCCCAAAGCCTAGCTTGCTAAGACCATCCTTTCACATTTGGACATCTGTTCTGTGCTGAGCTCACGGTCTGCAAAGATCGCTGACCAGCACATCTTCAACATGTGATTGACTTCAAGACTGGACCCATCACGAACCAGAGAAGCAGTTGATGATGCTGGCTCTTTGCTATTACCAATGCCCTCCAGTACAATATTATGAAGAAGTTCAAGCTGAAAGATTTTCAACTCTCTCAGGTGAGTCATTTAGTACATAGAAGGAAACAACCCTGACTGAGATTTGCCAAGTCCTATTTGTTCTTCTGAGACAAATTGAACAAAGCTAACTACTATCATGAACTCATGATTGAGAGTGTCGACCTTCCTATAGAGGACTGACTTATCAACCACCTCTCTGATGATCTCATCTCTGATAGTAGACAATGGGATATGGTTGTCAATATTATGGAAAACTATGGCATCATTACGCAATCCCTCTATCCTGAATCACTGCGCTCTTCACTTTCTGGACCCCTCAACAAGCTTCTGAAGGTCAAATTGTGTGAGCATGGATTTTCTTTTTTTTTTTTTATCTCATAAATTTATATACCGGTGTGCAATAGCAGTCCGGTTGCAATGACTACACTAGTATGCTACAATTACTCTACGAGAACTGAAATCCCCCCAGCTCAGCTGAATATGGCAGCCTGCACCCAAGATAAGCCCTCCCTACACCCTGAGGTAGACAAAGAGCAGGCAGAGTTCCTTGCCCCCACCCCCATGACACATGGGAGGTGAGTGCTAAGGAGTAACTAGCATGCGAGCATAGATTAATTGGATTGATTCTACGTGATCTCACTATGTCATTGCATGGTGCTCATGTAAAGGAAGATACTAATTTGGCAACACTGAGGGTGAAGAAGGAAGAGCTGGTGTGAAAAAGGAAGAGCTGGTGCAAAAAAGGAAGAGCTGGTGTGAAAAAGGAAGAGCTGGTGTGAAAAAGGAAGAGCTGGTGCAAAAAGTATATATGATCATGACTGCAACCCTTGGCGTTCCACTGCGACCCACTAGGAAATTTGTTTAGGAGTACCTTGATGATGATAGTAAAGCAGGACATTGGGAAGGTTTACCTAAGCAGTTCTACGAAGAGTTTGGAACCAAACCCTACTCAGTGAGCCTATATTGCTATCCAGCCTTACCTTTACTCACAATTGTAACTAGCCATCGGAATGCTTCTCGCTTATCAATGACCCCCAAAATGAATACTATAAATTGTACACTGTTGACAAGCTTGGTAATATTTGGGGTGGTCGATCTGTTCTTTGTAAGTTAATATCTTGCTGACATTTGAATGCATGATGCTTAACAGAATACAGATGTCAACACTAAGATTGAAAACATGAAGAATGTCATCATTAAGGTATGTCAGCACTTAACGGTGTAGAATGTCTGGTGAAAGTGTTGATAGATAATCAAGACTGGCCAACCCGTGTTCTTTGGGTGTGATGTTGGTCAATTTTCTGACAGCACCACTGGTATCATGGACACTGGACTGTTTGAGTATGAGGTGAGGATCATTCTGTCTCTCAGCCATGATGCGAATGGTTCAATGCCTGGCTATTACCTGTTTCATACTCAGTTGAACTGAGACAATGTTTTTTGTCCATAGAGCATATTTGACATCAAGCTGGGCCTAACCAAAGTCCAGCAGCTTCAAGTTGGTGAATCCTCAATGACACATGTGGTCTGTCCATTATAAAGTTGAGAACTCCTGGGGAGAGGCATCCAGCAATGAGGGTTACTTTGTCATAACAGACAAATAGTTCGAAGAGTAAGTGTACATCAGCCAAGAGTATTTGCTTCTGCTGGTTTCAAAGATGATGCTAATTGATGTTCACCCCTTGTGTTTGGATCAGATTTGTCTATCAAAGTGTTGTTCTGAAAGTGCTGGCACTGAAGAAACTTGTTGCTGTTTTCAAGTCAGGGGAGAAGGTTGTGTTGCCTCCTTAGGATCCTATGGTATGTCCAACTTTCATGGTCTGGACACTTGGGACTAATTGGTGTACCTTCAGGGAACCTTGGCATGAAATTTTCACTGACGTCCTGAGCTGGTCTCCTAGTCACTGTGTTTTCATGAAACAAAACAAGGGGTGCAGATTCAACAAATATGTCATGTAGCTAGTATAGACCTCATAATCTTGGCTATGGCTAGCCTGACCAGCCTTGTGCCACTTGGAGTAGCATGAGGTTGATGAAATCTATCATTGCTCTTATATCCTGGGTGGGAAATCTGGTAAATATGAGTCACACCCCTGTGATGGCTACACTGTATTTCTATCTCATTTCACAATGCCTGCCCCCCTTTGGATATGCTATCTTTCCTGCCAATCCCAGTCTGTTCACTGTGAACTTAGGCAATGTAAATCTGTAAGTTTGCGCTTCTGCACTCTTTGCCTGCAGTAACTGACATGCCTCTCGCTACCTCTAGCAATCTGAAACAGCTGAAACCCATGAATTGAGCTGATTATAGGCATGATATACTGGGCCTACCTGGCCCAATTGACCATTGGCTCTTGGCAAACATTGAAAAATTGCCATGCAAGTTCTCTTCCATGGATGAGCTCGCACTGGAAGATGTCAAGGTCAACAAGGTCTGTACAATTGGAATGCATGGTAGAGAAGGTATGTCATCTATATTATGACTTGTTTTTTTCACATTAACACACTTGTCACTTGTTCTTCTATCTAGCCTGCTGATGATAGTGATTCCCCATTCACTGAGTCACCAACCTACCAGCTGTATATGAGCGCCTTTGTGTCACATGCCCTCTTGGTCCCCCTTTGGGCATGTTCTAGCCCTTGGGCAGTCCTTGAGACATTCAAGGGAATGGCCAATGATCTGAGAGCACTCAACTGTGTTTCCTGGGATAACAACCACTATTTCTTCCCTCAACATCTGAACCTATTCATTGTATTCTCTATTCAAGTTGCGGAATGGAAAGTGAACTCAGGAAAGGTATACAGATTGTCTATTGTATCAGCTAAAATACCACTCAGCCTTCAATGCCTGTAGGATAGTGTATGTTCCTCTCTTCTGAGATGGGCAGACCACATGTGTAAGGTGAGTCTGTACTTTCCACATGAGTTGAGACCTTGCTGACTGTCAGAAAAATGGACAGGCTGCTACAAGTATCCCCAATGATGATTGTTTCCATCCCACACCTGTGAGCCAGACAATCTTTTATGTCATCAATTGCTTGATGCTACTGCTTTTCTTTTGAGGATTCAATGAAGAGGTTCGGAAGCCTCAATCATTCATTGGATAATGTCTGGAAAGATATGATCAATGTGAGTATATTGTTGTTTTGTCCTGGAATACCCCGCTAATGGATTCAATCCATTTCCATCCTCCTTGTTTGACTTTGATGAGGATATCAATCAGGATCTTACTAGCTTATTAGCCAATTACAGATACCTGCTGGTTAAGATAACCCTTCAGCCTCAGCTTCTCCAAAATTGGGTATTCATGGGAAAACGCAAAGGTGAGTGCTGAGAAACTTGCCGTTTTACCCATGGTTGCATGGCAAACCTTTCAGGCCCCTTGAGAGCCGAAAAGCTTGCTTGGCTTTCAAGCTGATCCAGCTACCCCTTCACTTGACCTTTTCACCCAGAATTCTGCTCCTTCCTACTCTGCCTGCTCACTCTGCCTGTCTCTTGCTTGCTTCCTCAAGTTGAGTGATGAAGTCTGCTGATTCTTGCACCTCTATCAAGGTCCCCCGAGCTCCTTGAGTGGCTGTTCAATATGTAAGCCCCTAAGTCTAGTAAGTGAGCCCAAGCAATCTAACAGCGTGCTCTTCTTTACAGCACTCCACCTACTGAATCTCCTCTCCTTCTTACAGCCTTGGTACCTCTTTGCATATCAAATACAAATCTACAGCCCAGCCCCTCCTGTGATCTGACACCTCCCTGGTTTTACTGTCCTGCATGCTCCACTCTATCCCTCAGACACTTCCACCAGCTACAGGCATTCAGAGTGCCTGTGCCACTGTCTTTGGAAGCAGTCTTCTGGCTCAGAAGAGCATCAGTGTTCAGACTACCAGCTTAGTTGGGGATTCCCTGCTATTCTTTGATTTTCTCAGCAATGCTTCTAATGCTCTCAGCAACATGCTCAGGAGAAAGAGAAGTTTCTCTAAGCAACGTAATTTTGACAAAGCCTGCAGCCTTTTTCATCTATACTGGCCACTCTATTTCAATACCACTGCATGGGGGTGAATGCCTCATGAGCACTGTAAGGAGGGCTGGGTTACTTTGGGATTCTGTTGGCTTCAGCTGCTCTGTGCAACTATCTAGATGCATCAATTTATTATGTTTGCCTGCTTTGCTAGTGTGACAAAGCAAGCCAAGGGCCAGGTATGACGGTGGTTTTGGCTTTCTTCTCACTTCTGCTTTTTACCTCTCACTTCTCCTTTTTTACCTCTTACTTCCACTTTTTACCTCTCAGCTACCCCCTCCTTCTATTTTACTGGGTGTCCAGATGGATAAAGAGATCAGTAAGCAGAAGTTCAGCAAAGCACTCTGCCTTGCTAATCATAAAATTGTAGCTAGGCTTCTCAATCTCTTCCAGCCAGCTCTCTGCCCTACGAGAGCATTTATTCTCTTGCTCCACTGCATCACCTGAGCTATGGGCCTTATTCCATAATGAGGGGGCCTTAGACAAGCACAAGGTTTGACAGGCTCCCTTTTGTGCCTTGATGTAAAGCTAACATGCTGCGTTTGGCCAGCGCTCAGCAGCTACTAGAGAGGGGAGCCCTGAGGGTGATCCTAGAGGAGGTGGGAGAAGACATATGCATTGCTGGGCTTCTGAATGTCAGACTCATGGTGCTAAGTACAGAAGGGTGCTACAAGACAATGAGCTTGACAACGAGCTTGACATGGAGTGGGGCTGCTCTTCAATTGAAGAGCCCCAGTTTGATGGAGATAGGCTTGGTGCTTGTAAAGATGAAGAGGGGTCCTGGGCAAGTGAGGATGAAGAAAGGTTTGTCAGAGGCAGAAATTCTGGGTGCAGTGAGATAGCACACTGGCAGGGAGACAGAAGCAAAGGTGAAAGTGATGGAGAGAGTGGGGTTGAGAGTGAAGAAAGGGAAGACAAAGAGGAGGGTGAAGAGGAGGGTGAAGAGGAGGGTGAAGAGGAGGGTGAAGAGGAGGGCAAAAAGGAGGGCAAAGCTGGAGAAGGTGGAGAATTTGAATGCATGAGCCTAGCTATGCCTGCTCTTATAGCGATGGTGCTAACTTACTTCTCAAAGTTAGATGCTGTCCAAAAGCTGCCTTCCCAGGCCCAGGCTGGACACGGCTCAAACACCAACTTACCAACTCTTGTTGAACACCCATCACTGCTGCTTCTGACCTTGCCAGATCCAACAAGCCACCCAGATTCACCAGAGCCTATGCTGCCTCTCCTTAAAAGAACACAAAAAGTTTTCCAGCAGGCAGGTCATCAAATAGACTCTCCTGCTACAGATGAGGTTGTGCCAGAGCCCCGACCTATCCAAACTAGGGGATGTGTTATTCTACTTGGCCTCATCTATGTTGGAGACAATTTTGCGACCCACTTGCACAATGGTACAACCAGCAACTTAGACTCCTTATGCTACACCATTCTCAGGGGGAAAAGAGGTTCCTCAAGGGTTGAGCCTGAGCCTGTGCCTGTGCCTGAAGATTCTGCCATTGAAGCACTAGCTAAGAAGTGTCAAGAGTCATCAACTGATAAATCTGCTGTGCAGTTCAAGTACATCCTTCACTGCTTACTCTTTGCCTACCAATTTCATGTATAAGCCCCCTCTTATCTTCAATTGCCAACAGGGGTGTTGACAGCTTTCAGAGAACTCAATAATGGCCAGAATAAGTCAAAGCAGCAGCTCAAGGGAGAGTTGATAAGGAAGATTCCTGAGCTAAAGAGATATACAATTCAAACATATGTGCAACACAGAACAGCTGCAGCTTCTCTATGTATGGCTGGTAAATCTACATTTTAAGGGTAGGCATTTTTAACAACTTGTCTTGGCAGGGTCGTTCTTTATGCTATTCTTAATTGCAGCTGCAAAGCTCAAGTCTGCTCTAGGTGGATGTTCAGGTGGTGTCATTGGAGAGATATGCAGGCATTTGTATTGTCTACCAGGTGAGGGCTGACAAGAATCGGAACACACTTACTGAGAGACCCATAGGCTCATCTTCATTGGGGAGAAAGATTAAATTGACTGTTATTCCCTTGCTAGCGTGTATGAAGCTGAGATATCCCACTGTCCAATTAGTTGATCTCCTATCTGATATCAGCTGGCATAGGCTAGGCTCCATAGCAAATGTAAGATACAATGACCTAGAAGGGGTCACTCAGCATTTGGGGAGAATAGCATTCCAGTGAGTACGTTACAATCTCAGAGCCACAAAGCTGACAGAGTGCTACAGCAATTTTATCAAGCCCAGAGATGCTTTAGCCTGGTCGTCCTTTCTTAATCCAAGCCTTGAGAGCTTGCACACCCCTACCCCTTTGCCATTCGATGAGATCCCTGACACTGTATGCATCTCAACTACAGTGGCTCAAAGTACTGTCCCAATGTTTGGACATCTTGAACAAATGGACTTATAGCTCAGCAACCAGATTACATAAGCTCATGAAAAAATAGAATGTTATGCTTTACCATATTGTGATTCCAAATC
>KQ962095.1:144094-154962 GCA_001563735.1 Leucoagaricus sp. SymC.cos
TCAATTTTGGGACAAATCACATGATCTAAACTGATTTGGAATCACAATATGGTAAAGCATAACATTCTATTTTTTCATGAGCTTATGTAATCTGGTTGCTGAGTTATAAGTCCATTTGTTTAAGATGTCCAAACATTGGAACAGTACTTTGAGCCACTGTAACTTCAACCCAAGCCATAGTAAAAACAAACCCCTACAAAAACTAGATGAGGAGGAAAGGTGGAGTCTTACCCAGCTGAGGAGAAAAGATGCATGTTCAGCAAAGTCATATAAGACATTTGAAGAAACAGCACTTGCAGTAAATCTACAATTGTTTGTGGCCCTCTATTCTAATTCTTGATAGATCCAGAAACAACTCTTACTTGGAGTTAAACCAACTGTGAGGCACTTTGTCAAGTTTGATATGTCATTGGCTACAGGGTGAGTGCTTAGAGAGGCTTTCAGAGGACTATAACTAATCTTTTAGAAAAAAGTAAAACTGTGTAGATTAATGACTGTGAAGGAAATGTGATTGCTATCTTACTGGCAAACCTTGACCCACATCTTAGAGCTGGTTTGATGGAGCATGTTGAGTTGATATATGATGAGATACTCTCTAACACAGATTCTCAGAAGGGAGGCAAGTACGCCAAGTACACTGCTATTCATTTCGATTTTTACAATCGATTTGCCAAAAAGATATTTCTCTTTCTAGTACAGCTGTCTATTTTGTTTGACTCACAGCATTATCAGGGCCATGAAGCTCCAAAGGACAAAGATCCTGCAGCTTTTCAGAGAAACCCAGAATATCCAGTTGCTGTTCACTTTAATGGCCCATGCTCCTGCACAGAAATGCTTCAGAACAAGAATGCATACCTTGCCACAACACAGGCTTTGGGCCCCATCTTCAATTGGGTCTCTTCATAGGTAGGTCTATCTGTGATGTTCTCCACACACTGCTGAACTTAAATAGGTAGAATACCATTTACCTTCTGCCTTTAAAATACTTGCATCCTTTTGTGACACTCTCCCAGGAAATGAGGCCTCTCCAGGTTTTCCCTTTACAGGATTTGTTATGAACATCAACCCTGCCACATGCCTCCATATTGATAAGCAGGATCACAGTTTCTATGTTGTTCTTGTTGCCAGTAAGGACTGCAAAGGAGGAGAGCTCGTTCTAAATGAGCTGGGATTAGTCATAAACCTGCATTCTGGCAATGCTATTATTTTCCCATCTCATCGCATATCTTATTTCAACCTAGATTTCAAAGGATTCAGGTCTTCTATTGTCCTTCACTCAGATAGAGAGCTTTCAAGCTGGATAGAGGACAGAAATGGCTGGCAGGAAAACATTTTCTTAGTTTAATAGCACCTGTATTTCACTTTTTTTTATTAAGATCACCTGACTTTACCATTTGATTTGCTGTTTGATTAGCAAGCCAAGTTCGAGCTGGAGCTCAATCATTTCATGAGTGGCCATCTCTTGCTCAACTCACTGAAGCCAATCTGTGTGCTCAGCTATAACACCACCCTAATCTATAAGCTTTGCTGCCTCGCTGTTGAACCCTTCCTCTAAACCCTTCCCCTGAACCCTTCCACTAAGCCTACCCACCTGTGAGATCAACATACATTACTTTATAAGACATCCTGGCCCCCTCTGCCTTCTGCTCTGAGCACTCTTTCACTACATGCATTACTTCCTTTCAATATTTGCCCTGATTCTTCTAATGGGCTACAGTTGCATTGGCTGCTCCTTCATATCAAGTAGCAACATCAGTCTCTCTAATCACAAGAGAAAATGCGGTGGCTTCAAGGCATATACAGCCCACCTAGCAGTATCTGAACCCCTACCTCCAGATTGCAGATGACCCAGAGGTAGCAGTAATGACACTGCACCTGCATCAAAGTACCTGCATGTAGAGATTGGGGAACAGAGCAGCCTAGAAGCTCCAGCATAAGAGCTTGATGCTCTTGACCTTGTAGCAGTATGATTAATAGTTGTTAATTGATGTTTTCTCACTCTCAAATCTGTTACAAGCTTGTAGATCAAGGGCTACTTGCAGAGCCAACACACTTCACTCACTCAGGGTGTCCTCACAAAATGCCTCACCACTTTCAAGATATGATGCCCTCATTCCCAACATCTTTACCATATGCTCCTCAACCTGAGTCTCCTTTATCCCATGCAGCCCCCAGTCCACTCCCTGCTCCCACCACATTCAACACTGAGCCCAATAACTTTGGTCTCTTTCGACAATATACTGCCTTCTCTCAGAATGATCCAGAAGATGTACATGCTCTTGATGACTACTGCCATGGTCCAAATCTTGCTACAAATCCAACCAGTGAACCACATCATTGGTGGTCTAGCTTAACTGCTACTGCTAGCAAAGCTAAAGACTTTCTATCTACAGCCTTGAACATGACAGAGTTTAAACTCATGAAGTGGCTTTATGGTGCACCAACTAAAAGTTTGGCTGACCTTGACAAACTTGTCAAGGATGTTCTTCTAGCACCTGAATTCAACATTAATGACCTCAAGAACTTTAGTGCAGAGTATGCAGCAAAGCACCTTGATGAGGCTGCAAGTGCAGCTGAAAGTAGAGGAGATGGATTTTTCTATGTGGCTGGCTGGAAAGAAGAAAGCGTTAAACTAAAGGTTCCTATAGAGGGCACAAAATATCAGAATGAAGGAGAGGCTCCATCTTTTACTGTTTTGGGCATTCATCATCATAATCTTGTTCAAGTAATCCAAGATGCATTTACTGATCCATGAGCTGAAGCTTTCCACTATACTCCCTTCAAACTATTTTGGCAGAGCAAACAAGACAGTACACCCAAGCATGTCATCAGCGAGCTCTACAATGCAGATGCCTTCATTGAGGAGCATGCAAAACTACAGCAACAGGAGCCTGAACCTAATTGCCAACTTGAGAGGGCTGTTGCAGCTATAATGCTCTGGTCTGACTCCACTCATTTGGCGAACTTCAGAAATGCAGCCTTATGGCCAATCTACTGCTATTTTGGAAATGAATCAAAGTACACCCGGACAAGACCCTTGAGTTTCTCTGCTCACCATCTAGCTTATATCCCTTCAGTATGTCTTAGTCAGTATACTTCAACATTGGCAGCATATTGTCATTCCTCCAGCTACCTGACTCTCTTCAAGACTGGTATCACATCATTTCAGGAGGAAAGACAGCCTCAGACACCTTAGTCACTCACCTCAAACAAGAGCTGATGCAAGCAATTTGGCTCTTACTACTTGACCCAGACTTTCGTGAGGCTTATGTACATGGTATTGTTGTCAAATGCACTGATAGCATAACTTGTCGCCTTTATCCCCATTTTTTCACCTATTCTGCTGATTACCCAGAGAAGTAGGCTTCTAATTCACTTCTTTGGGTTTTACTCTGGCTCATAGAGTTTGTTAAAAAGGGTTTTACTTGCAACAATATGATTTCTAGGCAGCTGTCCATGCCCCCACTGCAAGATTAAGAAAAATGCAACCAGCAGCTTAGGAAGCCCTGAAGATCAGCACTATCACCAAGATAAGCATGTTGATAGTTGAGAGCGATGGCGTGATGTTGATAAAGCCAGAGCAATGATCTTTAAAGAAGGGAAAGGCCCAAATAGTGCTGCTGTTCAGCGTATTCTCAAGCCCACCTCTATAGTCCCTACTTGCGTAAGTTTCTCCTAACCCACTTGTTGACTTGTTAATAAAACATCAAAAACAGAATGCTTTTTCTGTCTGTCTAGGAGACCTAGGATTTGACTACCATTGAATGTTTGCTCCTGATTTACTTCATGAATTTGAGCTTGGAGTTTGGAAAGCAGTTTTCATCCACCTTATACGTGTTCTTGCAGCGAGCAACGATGGCGCCATGCAGGAACTCAACTACAGGTATGGTATCTGAATCACTCCAAAGGACACAGTTTGACTGCAAACTATAGATACCGTTTAGTACCAACCTTTGGTCAAAGTACAATTCATCGTTTTAGTGAGGATGCATCAGCTATGAAAAAACTTGCCAGCCAAGATTTTGAAGATCTTCTGCAGGTGAATGCCCTTGTATGAAGATCTTGACACATACTCTTCTAATTTCTCAAATCTGTTTTCAGTATGCGATTCCTGTCTTTGAATCTTTGCTACCAGCTCCACATAATGCCATAGTCCTTGATCTCCTATTTGTTCTTGCAAAATGGCATGCCCTTGCTAAACTTCAGTTCCATATGGAAACAATGCATCAGCTTCTAGGCAATGTTTCTGCTCAGCTTGGCTACTTTCTCAGAAGGTTCCACAATGCAACATGCTCCCACTATAATACTGTTGACCTTCCCAATCAAGAATCTATTGGAGACCATCAAAAACTAAAGACGATGGTGGCTTCTGTCCAAGAAAAGGGAAAGGGAAAAGCACCTGAAAAGTAGTCCCTCAATCTTGAAACTTACAAAATGCACTCACTTGGAGATTATGAAGACAATATTCAATTATTTGGTACATCTGATGGCTATTCTACCCAAATTGTACGTTTTATCTCCTTTTTAGTTGCTACTCCTTACATCTTTTTAGGGAGAGCTTGAACATAAATATGTTAAGAAGTTCTACAAGAGAACTAATAAGTGGGCTGGGTTTGTTCAACAAATAGCCAAACACGAGCGTCGAGAGCGTCTTCTCAACAGGATTGAACTTAATAGATCATCTACTCAACAAGAGAAGAAGACAAGATCACTTCATATACCCTTTGATACTTCTGAGCCTCTTCCCCCTACTTCTCCCAGTCTTCATTATGACATCTCCCACTCTCGCAGTTTTCCAATCAATATAACTTCTTGGCTCACACAAAACAAGGATGATCTTTCTACTGAGGTAAGCTGTATATTAAAGTATAACTTAAGCTTGTTGCTTAGTGAAATTGTTAGAATTTTCTCTCAAACCTCAAAGACCACCTACTAGAGCGATTAGAGGGAGCACTTCCTGGAAGCAAAACATACACAACTGCTGAACATAATACACTATGCTTTGCTAGCAATCACTTTTACCAGCACAAGCATCTATGAATCAACTATACAATATATGACTTACAGCACTTACAAGATTCAATCAATCCACATTCTCATCCAGACATTATGGTTCTGGCTGGAGATCCCAACAAGGGAAACTCTGAGCCTTCAACAACCTATGACAAACACCCATACCTATATGCTTGAGTTTTAGGTATTTTTCATGCTGACATCCAGTGGCACAGATGATTAGAGTTTCACTCAGAAATTCAAACCACTACAATGAATTTCCTTTGGGTTTGGTGGTTTGCGAGAGATATCCATCACCCTTGTACATTTGGCCATATGTGTCTGCCTCGCTTAGAGTTCACAAGTGATTCTGCATTTGGTTTCCTCAACCCTAATAATGTTCTTCGAGGGTGCCATCTCATTCCAGCCCATACTCATGGCCGTGTAAACTGGCTTGGGCCATCTATGATATATCAAAACTCAGAAGAGCAATCGGATTGGAGATTTCACTACTCTAACATATAAGCTCTGTTGATAAATCCTGCCTACTACTCTGACAGTAGCTCTCTAGATTTGTAGATCGAGATATGTTTATGAGGTATCTTGGTGGAGGAATTGGTCATGGAGCATATGCACCAGCTCCAGATGTAACAGTGTTCTGGCACTCTACTGATAGTATGAGTCAAGAACTGTCTTCTTTGTCTTCTGAAAATGTTGGAGATGGGACTATTGAAGATGATAGCCAAGATATGGCTGAAGACGGTGGAGGCTGGCAAGACAGCAGTAACCTAGTGAACAAAGCTGAATGTCTTGAATATGGCTATGTTGTTGACCTTCTGGGTAGCAACACTACTACTACAGCTGACTTAGCTGATGGCTCACTCGATTCTGAAAGAGAAGATGATATGGATGAGGGTGGTGAAGGTCATTGGGACAGCAGCAAAGCAGAGAATGACAGGTATAGCTCTTTTGACTAGAACATTAATGCATTTCTTTCATAACCTAGCATCAAAATAAGGGCACACTATCCATTTTGCTTATAAGGGACTTTTTTGAATTAACTCACTGTCCATTGTCTGCGTTGACCACCAAGAGCAACTCATCATTTGCTTCTAGCTATTAGAAATCAACCAAGTTGCTTAACAATATCATTTCAAATGCTACACATCTTGTAAGCCCTTCCTCCTCAAACAAAACCTGCTCTCATCTACTCCGCTTTCTATCTAAAACAGCCACTGTGCTTTACATTCACTCAATGCTTTAGTCAGCTTGACCTCCAGGACCCTGAAAGCAGTAATTTAAAGCCCCAAGAAATTTATTTCTTGAACACCATACATCAGTTAGGAAGCAAGCTATCGATAACTCAAACAACTCACAAGATGCTGCTATGCTCTTTCTTATACTCCATCATCTTCTTCTCCATGAACGTATGAGCACACCCTCTCAAGATGGCTTTATCTTGCTCAATGTGCACCTTCATCCTTGCACAGTACTTCTCCAGCTTTACATGGTACTTTCTCTTCTTTGCTAGAGTCTTCAAGTATGCATGATTCCCCACAGCAAGTAATTCTTCATGGGTGGCACCATGGACAATAGAGGTATGGGAGCCCACAGAAGATATGCTGAGAGAGCTGAGAGAATCTGAATCGCTAGCCTCTGCCAGCGTCTTGGCCTACTTCTTAACCTCAATAGCATTACTGGCTGCTTCCATTTCGGAGTCGCTTTCAGTAGAGGAGGAAGCATCAGCAGCTTGGTCACTGCCACTGTTGGTCAATGAAATAACAGAGGGGGCCTGGCCAACTAGAGGGGGAGTGACATTCTCCTCATGGTCAGTCAGCTCGATGACCTCATTCGGTACCTATCTCACTGTGAGTTTCTGACACTCATAAAAGGTTAGATAGAAGAACTCACATCAGGATGAATAGGTTTTGCTACAAGCAAAGGACCAAACTCAGAGGTCACACAGGAAGACACAGGGGATAGGTGATAACAGTCTATATAAGATTCTGCATAGTGGCCACGTCTTTCAGGGTTACATCTAATATTAGAAGCTCTAGGAATAGCATCACTGCTATTATCGCTAGCTTTCTTGAATGCCATAGCTCAGAGAAATTGAGAAGTGAGGTTGGCAAAAGAGAAGGTAAAGGTGAGTGTTTTATCCAAAAATCTCTTTTAAAGGTGCAGAACCCTTAATTAAGGTGCAGAACCCTTGAATGTAAATTGTGGCTGGCTCTTCAGGTTGCTACCCAAGTCCAACACCAGTACGGAATACCTCCAAAAATAAATTTATTCAATTGGGTGTTGGATGTAAAACATAGTCCACTCTTCAGCACACCATCAATGACTAGCCCAGCAGATCGTTCCCAAAATTGTTTCCAAAATTGTCCCCAAAATGCAAATAGATACAGCGTCATTCTTCAGATTCAATTCACTGCACGAGCCATCATGTACCAAATATTTTGGTTTAGTTCAGGTATTTAAACTGTACTCTTTCTTTTCATATGTTCTCTTACCTACTTTTCTCTTCTTTTCCTCCCTCCTTATATTTCTTCTCCCCTCCCTCATATGACCTATTCTTTGATCAGATCAGAGCTAATTCAAAAGGACAAAGTGTCGACTCTGGAAATTTGTGAGCTCTAGACTAGGCTTGACTATACATAATCATTGATGACCCATACTACAGAACTATTCTCAAGAAATTCTTTGACTTTGCTTGTTAGACTTGTTGCTCTATAAGTCCTTAGGTCTTGTTTAGAAATGTATAGACAGTCAGTTTGAGTGCTTATTATCCCTCTAGCTCAGATGAACTTAAATTCCTGTAAGCCCTTGTCTTTCAATTTTTTTGCTCCATACTACATTAAAACGCTGAATATTCCAGTGGCTCTCCTGAAGAAGTCACCTTCTGCCAAGAGATTTTCATGAAAATGACTCAAATTCCCCACTTCGACATCACCATTGAAAAACTCTTACGATATCCTGATGAACGCTTTGCTCTTGCTCGACAGGTATTTATATTCTTTCTTTATTCCATACTAGCTTATAAAATATCTCAATAGATGGACATTGTCAGGAGTAATGCCTGTTCTAATGATGCTAACAAGCTAAAAGGGAAAAGTCTCAAGTATATCACAAAATATGTACCAGGCAGTATTGTAATGCCCCCGATTGATGCAGACAGAAACAAAGAAACTTTATGAGGCATAAATCACTCCCAGCTCTTAGGTCTCCTGATTCCAGCAAAATACAGCATTGAATATGCTCATAATCCACAGAAGTGAGTTATACTCAAGCTCAGGGCTCCATGTACTTATTCCAGTCCAGGACATTAGCTGATATTCTCAATGGTACCCTTCTAATAGACGATGATCTATTTCCTGCATTTCTTTACTCTAAAAATGGCTATAAGCCATGCAAAGTCCGAGAAAACCTATTCTGGGGACCACTATGGGTACATGTAAGGCTTTTTTTTATTTGCTTTCTGATCTGATAATAAGTATACTAGACGTATAAGTCTATCTTTACAGGCAACTCGACAGCAGACATCCTTGAGTATTATACTACCTGTACAAAGAAATGCATTGCTGCAAGGAATGGGCTCCACAAAGTCACTCCTGAGACCATTGCCTATGCTTGTACTCATGTACGTTATTCTCACTTATATAATTTGCCTCTATTTAATATATTTAGACTCATTTCACCCTCTCCCATTCAAATCATTGGAGGATTGGACCTGACCCCTTCAAGCGAGAAAAGTTCTTCAATATAATTGTCAAGATTTTGAGTATTGAATCATGCTGGCAGGAGAAGTTATTTACTTGGGCTAATGAGTATATATTTCTTTTATTTTAGCCATTCACTTTCTGAATGACACCTAGGCTCATCTTTGGCCACGTGAATGGTGCCCAAGTTATGAAGACAGCTCAGCAAGTCGGACCAAGTGACCTTGATCTCTTTGTTGAGCAGATTGATGTTGAAAGCGAGGATGAAGAAGGCAATGATGATGAAGGCAATAAGGCTGTTACTGATGAAGATGATGATGAAGAGAATAGAGTAGAAAGTGAAGAGAATGGTGAGAAAAATGGTGAGAAAAACGGTGAGGGCAGTGAGGGCAGTGAGGGCGGTAAGGGTGGTGAGGGCAGTGAGAGCAGTGAGGGCAGTGAGGGCAGTGAGGGCAGTGAGGGCAGTGAGGGCAGTAAGGGCAGTAAGGGCAGTGAGGGTGATGAGGGTGATGAGGGTGGTGAGGGCAGTGCTGGCAACCCAGATGGCCCTCAGGTCTCAGGTATGATTACCTTTCACTTTTCATATTTATGTATTCTATCACTTACTTCCTAGGTTTTTTAGGTTCTCCTTTCCAGCAGCCAGGCCCAAATCCTCTCTCAACCTCACAAACCCATCTGCAAACTAGGGACCATACTAATCTATGTAAGTCTTCTATATATGAGATGAATATTGCTCAATATAATACCAGATCGAGAGATACCATCTAGCCAAATTCATAACTGTGATCTACCTACTGGGTACAACAATAATGAGGAAGAGGGCAGCAGTCAGAGAAACAAGCAAGCTTGTACTACCTAAAGATATGCAGTGCTGTCCAGTATTACCTGTTTTATAGATTTCAATTTATAGACAAGCAACATGACTATCCTATATTATTCACATATTTATTATGATATTTGCTATTTATACTGCTGTCCCTTTTTTGATATATTTAAATAGATTGCCTGATTTGGAATTAGTCACCAATAGAGAGCCAGAAATGGCTAGCAACTTCTGAGGAAAATTCAGCCAATAGAATAGGGCAAATGCTTAAGTACATTTACACTGAGATAGCTGTTTAGACTCACTAAAGAGGTATAACCACAATTGTCCACCAAAGAAGCATAGGAAGAATGTGTTATTGTGCTTGACTCAGGAGAAATATTTTCCTACTTTTCTACAGAATAATATTTTCTCCCAAAAACACTATGTGGTCTTAGGGAAGATTAAAACCAGAGGAATCACTGAGAGCCCTGCCAATGAATATAATGTTGCTGCTGTTGGAGGGGCTGCAAACCTTTTAAGTACTCTCATCACGTTTAAGGGTTTTTTGTTGTTGTAAGGCACAAAAAGCTTCTCAGCATCTTATGCTCTTAGGATCCTTTAGTGCCTCACTATGGGGCAGAAATGCTTCTAGCCTTTGACAAGCCCTAATGTTGTATCTCCTGTAAAGACTCAGAATCCTTTTCCATCTTCAAACTATCCATAGCCTTTGAACCTCTATCATGGTGCTGAAAGACTCTTAGCAAACAAAGAGCACTAACCCTATATCTCTTTAAAATGCCAGGATTCCTTTCTCAACTACAAACTATGAATATTCTACCGATCTTGACAAGTCTATGTGAAAAATACATGAGGAGAAATCATGATTTATTCTCACAAGCTTCTACTTTGATCTAATGGAAGTCCACTCAGTGAAAAGATTTATAAGGATAACCCTGCATTAGTTCACCTTTCTGTCTTTACAATGTTTGTTTCAAGTTGCTGATAGATACTATGCAAGTCATAAGACTGGCTGCAGAGAGAATTTTCAGCAAACCCAGAAGCCACATTATGTTGCACCAGGCATAGGACCAGAAGATTATGCGATCGATTTGATGGACCTTGATTGAGTAGGATAGAAGACCAATGAAAATTCTTGTATTTGTGAACAATTTCAAGTTTACTGATGCCCATGATTGATGAAGTGATATGTATGATTACCAAAGAGCACAAGCAACAGCCAGGGGTGATTGCACATGATGATGAAGAGGCAGAAATGTAATTGGTGATGTAGGGATAAAGGTATATTAATTAAATCACAAACTGCAGCTCATAATGCAAGTTCATGGGGAGAT
>KQ962096.1:2340-55765 GCA_001563735.1 Leucoagaricus sp. SymC.cos
GAGCCGATAGATCTCCCTCGTAAATTGAGTATATGAACAAGAGTTAACGAGACAGTGATGGTTTCGTTCATTGCCCAAAATACGTATCCAGGTATGCCGTATAGGCCCACGCTACGTCGTCCAGGTAAGGTTTGTAGTGGAAGGAGGCGTGGCACATGTAGAGGATGCGACACCTTAGATAAGGGATTGGGAAAACGTTGTGAGTTGACGAGGGCCGATGGTGATTCACTGGGGGGAGGAAAGCTGTCTGAGGGGCTTAAGCTGCTAGTATGCGATTGGGTTGGAACGAATACCAGATTATAATCAACAGACGATATGATGTCAGTGAGACATACCCCTTTGCCGTCCAAAACTAAGGCTTATCAGGTTCGGGCATGCGGACGGCAATCGGAGGCGTTCGACGACTTCAATGCATTCGTTATGATTATTGACGGTGTGAAAACTGGTCATTTGGGTTGCTGGTTGGTACTTATTGCACGCATAGCGAATAAATATGACCGATCCCGCATCCAATGTTTTATATATATCAGGCAATGCACAAGTACAGGGTATTCTGAACCCACTATTCAACAGTCACTCCAGAGAGAATCTACGAGCCATTCAAAACAGTGCATAGAAAGTGTACTGATAACCCACCTCTTTACCGGTCTTAGCGATCTTCTCCCGGACGGAGTCAAAATTCAACTTCGTGGTTTTCACGATAACCTGTTGGCTTTCGAGAGAAACGTCGAACTCTGTTACATCTAATCCATTTCATTAGTTTTGTCTGGAGAGCGGGACCAGTATACTCACCACCGGCGGCCTTTGCCTTCGTAAGTACACGGTTAATAGCTGCAGAACATCCTCCGCAGTTCATCTATCAAACGATGCGTTCATCTCTCTCTCGCACCTGATGAAAATCAGGGTACCTGAACCTCAAACTTGTAAGTATGGGTCTTTCGATTGGGTAAGCTCCTTGCATTGAAAGTTTTCTGCTCACGACCACTCACCGCGGACATGTTTGGCTGAATGGAAGTGATCAAAAATACAAAGAAACTATTCAAGAGCTCGGGACTCCAGGGAAACAACCTGCCTGGTTTACAGGTGCAGAAACAAGGGTGGGGAAGATATAAGACGTGGACCTGTCAGCAAGCTGTTATATAAGCCGCAATCAAACCGCTGCGGTGCTTTACCAAGCAGTTGATACATAAATGATCCACCATTACAATCAACCCGTAACAGGTCAGTACTAAGCATTCCTCAGCCATCCCCATCGGAAAGGCCAATGGCATACAGACTAACAGTCAGCTGATCGGCTCTTCGGACCGCATCACTGTCCGAATTTTCGTGCAAAACTAAGGTATATGTGGGCAATCGGCTGGAATACAAGAGCCATGGTGCATGAATTATGCGCTGTAATGATATGGTGGTGCGACGGACAAACTACCAAGACTCCATAATGGATCATACCACTGGTCGTAACCAAGAACTATCTATGAATTCGACCTTCTATCATTTCCATTGGTTCGTCCGCTTCTGTGGATACCGCGACCCAACCCTCGTCGTGTCGTCCACGTAAGCGTGAGGCCAAAGATTCCATCCACGCTGGCATACATACAAATATGAGTATAGGAGAGCCAGATTGACCGTTCAAACTTACAGAAAGCCCGAGGAACATTATGTCGTTGGGTGATATAGTATACAGGGATGCCGGTGAGAACAAAGCCTTCAAAACGTCAGTCGGTGTAGAGTGTGGATGTGGTACGAACGCACCGCAGACAGCCATGGCCTCCAGCGGTGCTGCGATAACTGGCATACAGAGTAAAAATAAAGCAACCTGATTTCGGGTCAATCAACTACGTTTCCTGCATAGACCTGGAAACTCACAGCGCAGAAGATCAGAGGAGTGGTGATCCATGTCCTATACGGCCTTTGTGATTATTAGCGGAGTGGTATAAACCGAGGGGGACACATAATCACCTTTCTAAGAGGGGCTCTTTGACACGCAAGATGACGAGTCCCAGAACCTTCAACGCGATTAGCGAGAACTCAGCTTGCGGGATGAATTCATACCGTTAAGAAATAAAAAGCCCATGAAGCCACAACGGCAAAGTTGATGAGAGATCGAAATCCGCCGCCAATAACGATGAAGACAATGGTGATCGTAGATTGCAGAAGTGCAGCATTTAATGGTGTTTTTCTGCCCGAGTGTAACCTGCCAAACATCGCAGGAAGAAAACCCTCTCTGCCGGCAGCAGAGACGAGGTGTGCAGATGTGAGAAATCCGCCTGTGATAGGAACCAGATGGATCGACGAGATTCCAAGACATCATAGAACAACTTACCATTTAGAGCTCCGAAGCATGAAATCACAACCATAATGGCAAAGATAGTCCCACCAATGGGACCGAAGAGTGCGCGACCGAAATCAAGTGCAACCGTGTTACTTGAACTGACGAGATCCTGACAGACAGAACGGGTCAACTTTGAGGTGTTTAAGGAGACTGAGGGAATGATTTACCCGATCTAGAACCACGAAGTACGATACATTCGCTACCAGGAAGAGAAGCTGGGTACATGCCATTAGCTATTGAAGGCATCATTGCAACGTATGACGCACTGTGACGATCGCCATGCTTGAGTGTATAGCTCGCGGGATATTACGTTCTGGATGGTGCATCTCACCACCGACATAAGTTACTTGATCCCAGCCGTCAAATGACCAAAGCCCGGAATATAATGCTAGTGAATACGAAGAGGGACTGTAACTAGAGCCCTCAAACCAAGGCTGACGGAAGGTAGCCGTTGCTTTCCCGCGGACCAGCTGGATAATCCCGAGGGTCATGACGAAGATCTGGAGTTTAAGTCAAACCCTGGGCGAAGGCACCAAAGATGGGAGATATTCATACCAGAGCAGTTATCTGGCTCGTGGGTCACCGTGAGAAAGGCCATTTCTTTATCAAACCAAAGAACCAGCCCACCTTCGCCGTTGTAAAAATAACAGCAACACGGGTGCCTAGGCTGCGTGTCGCGACACATAAAACTGTCACCACGAGCACTGCCCCGACTGCTGTGAGTTTGATAGCCCACTGAGGAATATCATCCGGCGATACCTCTTCTTGTTGATTACTGAAAAATAGCCGGTTCATATACTCCGCAAAGATTAGGCTAATTACTGCATTGGCTCCTGTTTGACTGAGCATTAGTACCAGTAAGGTGAGCGGAAATGATCGAACATACCGGGTTTTAGCGCAATAATCGCAGTCCATGCGAATAAGTACGACAAAAGTGGACCATAGGCGTACGAGAGGTAGGCTTGAGCTCCACCATTTTGGGGTATTGCGGAACCAAGTTCGGCATAACTACTTGCTCCAGTCCATGCCAGCAGACCGGATAAAAGCCATACTATCAAGCTTGCCCCAACACTCTGGGTATTCGCCACAACCACTCCTGGTGAGGAACTTGTCATGGACTGTTAGATGATACATCGGCAACGGGGATGGAACTCGGAACATACAAGATACCTGAGCCAATCTGGCTTTCCAAAGAGAGATCAGTGACGGGCAGCATGAGATTGAAAGAGGGTTACCTGCAAACCAACACAGAGGGCAATTCCTAGAGGAGCATAAGTGAAGGAATTGGGATTCAGTGACTTATATCACTCGCCATTTATCAGACCAAGGTCTTTCTCCCCATCCCCGAGTGCAATAGCAGGCTCCGTTACACTCGCGGTCAGCGGCAGCTAGAAAGCTTGTGAATAAATTTCATACAAGTTGAGCGTCGTTCGCATTTACCAAGTCTTGTTGAAAGTTGAATCCCGAAACGGAGTATGATCGACCGCTAAAATAACTGTTCATATTGTTTTCACATAGATTCCACGAGATTGACGAACCGACCGAATCGTTGTGGTGCTGGTCCTTGGTCCAACTCCAGTGCCCTCAACGATTCCTCGGAATCAAGAGATGAATGACGGGAGGACAAAACAGAATGATTTCTTAAAGGTGAGTGGAGAGCAACATATTCCTCTCTGGCAGAACTGGTCATCGATATGGAATGTTGGAGTGAAGCGAAGAACAACCCGCCTCACAGTCGCGGAGGGTTGCAGAAGGCACTAGAACTCTGCCAGGGATAATGTGATGGCTGGAGGAATGATTGGTGTGTTTGGCACCATCCACCGCTTCAAATACCCATACTTTCACCGACGACTTGGTAATTTTAGGTCGATTAAGACTACAAACCATGGCCTTGGACTTCATCGGTGATGCTCTCATCGTTGAAACATTAATACATTAATGGAGCATCTGGTCACGAATCATGTAGCGGCACCTTTGCAATGAACTTGAATTAAACGCTACTTGACCTTGAAACATTGTTATCTAAGTACTGTTGGTGAAATATCCCAGTTTCAACCAATTGACTAGTCCCGGAGGGCTTGTGCAACAATTCCATGTATGTCTGCACACCTATTTTGACATGCTTCCATGGCCTGATGTCATTGTTGAGAATAGCAATTAAACCTGCTGAAAATAATGCCTACATTCACAGCATCCACGGGCAAAATATGTCCATTCTGCCAGACATTTGTGATCGTTCCAAGTGCAGGTATGCAGGATAAGATCAGAGTGCCTTGCGACGCCGCAGCCTCGTCCTCGGTGGGATCTAACCATATTTCTTTCGACATCACTGACTAAAAGCTATCAAATATTATGTCTCATCCAAGGAATGAAATTTCCTACCGCGGAGCATGACACAACTAGTCCGAGAACTTCGATTCCTGCATCAGCTAGCGCAGTACTCGCAGCAACTGAAGCTGATGAGACGATACCCTCAGTACCGTCGGCTTCGATTACGGTGATAAACACGTCGATCGTTGCCTTCGGCAATAGTTCAAGTCTCACAGAAGAAGCAATAGCTTGGTGAACAGCCATTGCTATAGTCCTATCCTCGGCATCCTGACAACTTGACATTGAGTCCATGAATTGGTGGGACGTGCAAGATGCACCACGCTCACTCGTAGCGGTGCCCGACGGCGGCGGCAAGAAAATGGCGCGAATTTCACTTCTACATTTAGTCTCCCGTTTTCGCTATAAGCGACATTTTTGGACTGCCGAGGTCCGTAGCTATTCAAGCGAAGATCAGTCCAGGCCCAGCCAGATTCAAGGAGACTGACACTGCGCATGCCAGCTTCGTCCGTTCCGTTTCAACATATGCAGAGCCGTTAGCCTGACTTATTAACCCAGGTTGTAGGACTGGAAAGTACTGTTCTGATTTACTCTTGCTATGTGACGAAGATACGCACAGATTGGTCGGATATCTAATGGTCCCCTTTTTCTCCTAGGTTGTCCGGATTTCCATTGATCTGCGACTTCTTCCAGTGCAAATACTGGCGAAAAACTTTCTTCTGGCCCGTTTACTCTTCGCCGGTCAAAGTTCGAGAGAGCCATTGGAAACTTAGATGACTGAACACGAAAGAAGCTGTGCTGAGAAATTCAATTTAAAGCCCGCCCTCACTTTCCATTTTCGGCATTGCATCCGTTCGCCAATGAGGCTCTCCATTTCTCTCAACAAACCCAAGGCCTCGGCTGCTCCTCCTCCTGTGCTCTCTCGTCCATCGGCATTTGGAAGCGGCGAAGATGATGACACAAATGATACTCCCTCTACACTCCCGTCCTCGGACGGCAAGACTTCGGTAAACAAAGTCATGCTGGCGCAAAATGTGCAAGCTTCGAAAACCATGAGGAAGAAGATGGAAGCTGAAAAACAAGTTGACGCCACAGTATACGAGTACGATGAGGTCTGGGATAAAATGCAAGAAGCAAAACACAATGCCAAGCTGGCTAAAGAGCAGGAATCCAAGGAGCGCAAGGTTTGTGATAGCCACCATGTCATGCCTATTGACTCACCCTAATGCTCTTGATAGCCCAAATACATACAGGGCCTGCTAAACGCGGCTACCACACGGAAGCTTGATCATCTACGAGCTGAAGAGAAGATGATGCAGCGCGAGCGCGAGCTAGAGGGGGACCAATTCAAGGACAAGGAATCGTTCGTCACACAAGCCTACAAGGACCAAATGGAACAGGTTCGTAAGGCTGAGGAAGAGGAGAAACGCAGAGAAGGTCTGTCTGACCTTCCCGCATTCGTCCGTCTAACTACGATTGACCAATTAACGTGGTGTAGAGATGCAGAAGAAGCAAGGAGGGCCTTCGACGGGCATGGCACATTTTTACCGGAAGCTACTGGAAGAATCCGAACAGCAACATGAAGCCACTGTGGCAGCTACGCAAGAAAAGCGTGTTATTGGACCACAAGGACCAATGCCTAATCTTACAATCACTAAACCTCCCGACTTTACGCCGATATCCGATCTGGAACTTGCGAAGGTCGCGCGAGAGCAGGGCAAAGAAGTCGAAGTCAATGATGATGGTCAGATTGTAGACAAGCGTGACCTTCTCAACGCTGGCCTCAATCTTTCACTGCCAAATACAAGACGGCTGGGAAGACAGCCTCAAACCACTGTAAAGAATGAGTCGGACAGGCCTATTGAAACTCATACAGCTGTGGGGACAGCGGCTAGTCGACGAGAAATCAACGAGAGAAGACGACGGGAGATCATACAACAGATGGAGATGGAGCAGAGAAGAGTTGAAGATGAAAAGCAGAGAGAAGAGGATGAAAAGTTGCGGCATATAGTTGCAAAACGAAATGCCGAATCAGATGTCCAAAAGGCCCGGGAGCGATACTTAGCTCGGAAACGCCAGAGATTGGAGGCAACTGAGGCAACTGAGGCAACCCGAGACGGTGGTTCTAACGATAATTCGTGACCGACTACTTCACATACATTGCAGTTGATTATGTGCGAATGTACGATAGGGGAATAATAGTCTTACTTGCTGAAATTGTTCGAAAGGTCCGATACCTGGAATGGCCGAAAGAAAGTGATCAGTGAGAACCTTTGCCGCGGCACACCATTTGTAACCGCTCTGAATCAATGAATGGTACCATCCTGTCAAATGTTCGAAGCACAGCCAAGCTAGTTGGTCTCCTTTCTGGACACTCGTCCAACATGGGCTTCACCACATGCATCAGTTCCGGAACACAATACCCTGTCAACTGTATTTATACTCAGACCATGTGAAAGCATCAGGCTCTCGGGGCGTACCTTGCATGCTCGCAGAATGAGAACGCCAAGTGCCCACACATCAATCTTGTAGGGATCTGTTGATTCTCCCCTTTCACATTCAGGTGGTACCTCAGTACCTCTCCGAAACACCAAACGGGGATTTGGATCATCTTCGAACCGACGTGCGAGTTCAAAGTCGATGTACGCGTACCGACCATTGTAGTCGGTGACAAGGTTCCGAAGCGAAATATCAAGGTGTACCATTTTTAGACTATGCATGAAGACGGCATGCTGGCCATTCATCTGTCAATAACCCATCTTCAGGAGGCCGAGAAACCAACCCACCTCAATGCATTGACGCAGCGCTGCTAAAAAGAGGCTGAGGCAACATGGTCCATCATCAGTGATAAGTTGAGATGACCATTCTTCCATCACGATGAACGCGATATTGTCTAGAGGGTGTTCGATCAGATCGACTACGGCTGAGTTTCCGTAGCACCACGGAAGAAATTAATCACGCATTTCGTTCAGTGGGGTGAGTGACGACCACGTACGTATTGTGTGATTTCTGGGATCCTCGCGTAGGGCTCCTCGTGAAAGGGCTCGAATAATGTCATATTCACGACTGTGGATATGTACGGCTTTCACAATAATCTTTATTCTGTCGTTAACCCGGGTTCCCCGGAAAAGGTTTCCAGGCTACATCAAATGCCTAAGTGGGAATTCAGAACTGAGAATATCTAGACACATACGAGACCTTCATCCGGACAAAGCGCTTCGTCGCCCATCTCCCGGTCAATGCCAGCCGGAATGGGTCTGGGTGCCTGTCCGAGTCGTCGACACTCTCTATAATATTCCTGGACGTCTCTTACAGTATCTAGACGATGACCTCTTGAGAGGATGAGGGTTCGGTATTTCGGCCAAAAGGGAAAGACGCGTTGATTTACCTCCTCTTCGTCAAAAGAGGACTCTGAAGGCGAGTGAGAGGAGCAGTCACTGTCGTAGTCGGTGTCCCAGTCGTTGTGCATGAATGGTGGGTGTTGGAGTAAAATTGGGCGGCATTCGGATTATGCTTTATAGAACAGGCAGTTGAAATGATTGCCCGACTAAGGAATAGGAGTGCGGAAGTCATAACCAAAGCAAGGTAAGGTCATTTGTTTCGAGGGTCGGATTTGGACGTTTGGCCCTCAAGCCACGTTCGGCGGAAGGCAACCGAGAAACGCTGTAACCGCATTCCGCAAGATCTTCCCCGATAGAGAAACGCCGTCTGGGCAGGCTATGGTCAAAGTAGGCAAAGTATTCCCAACAAAAAACCCAGTCAGAGGCGCTCCGTCAACGTTAGCGGCAAATTGATGATGATTCACAGAAGCCAAGAACGTCAGAATATATTTTTGCACATAGCCAGACAAGGTTATACGCCGGCAGAAGGATTATTTTACCGACAATATGTACAAGGAGATAGAGGTGGGACTTGAAGGACTTGTAAAGTAATTCTCCCACGACGTACAACTAGGCTGCCCGTTGATCGTGCGAATACCTATCCCATCTTCGTCTTCACCACGACCTTCCTGTTGCCCGTGTGTCGTCTCAAGTCATAAACATGGAAGAGGGCACGAAATCAAAGAAAACCGTATTCGTCGGAGGGCTGGGTGAAGATGTAGACGAGGCTGTCATTTACCAAACCTTCTCTATCTTTGGTATATCTTTCCAATACAGACCCTTCACCCATTTGACGCTACTGTTCTTTTGCACAGGAGATATTCTCGAAGTTACGTTGCCGTCAGCTGTGGTTGATCCAAATCGTCAGACTGGTTAGCTCAAATGTGCTCCATCTGCACGCACGCACACGCCTGACATCGCTTAGACCCTAAACATCGTGGATACGCATTTGTAACATTTGGTTCTCCTGCTGATGCGCAGGACGCGATAGACAACATGGATATGAATGAGCTAAGAGGCAAGGTCCTCAAGGTGAATCTTGCTCGCCCTATGAAAGGGCCCATACAGCCAATGGGGAACAGGGCTGGTGCGTCTATTGACTACTTCCTCGGTTTGACACTCACTCAGCTTGACCAGTTTGGGAGTCGGAGGAATGGCTAGAGGAACACGTAAAACCCTTGGCAGAAAGCGGAGGTACGGCGTTTGCCTTGTTTTCCATCAAAATCTATCAGCTCAAAACTATGGTGATACAGGCGTGAAAGGAAGACAGACAGGCCAAAAACAGGCCGAAGACAGTGATGAGGACGAACAAAACGACAACACAATGGAGGAGTGATTGTTGATGAGTCCCCCCTGGGCAAGCCTGAAATAGATGGTTCATTCCGAAATAAAAGCACCCCCGGATGGATCATTGGAATCTGAGCGAGATTGGTTGGGGTATGCTGCCGCATGGTGGTGGCGATGGCATTGATGGCATTTGTATAATTCCGAGGTCAAGATTTCGAAGGTAATAGCGCGGGTTATGCCTGCGTCATGTGTGGAAATTGGGACAACTTGACTTCGTAGAAGAGGGTGCAGCCAGACTAGATGTAAACATCCTGAGTTTTCATCATAATTAGAGTACTGAAATGGACATACAACATGAACCCTCTGCCCATATGTGAACGTGACGTGAGAATAGAGACACACTGAGCGGTCAGAACTCTTTCGGGTTATGGATATCTGACTCCTCAAACTGAGCCCGAGCACGTTTGATATCCTCTTGCATGAAAAGCAACTCCTCCATTCGGGCCAACTTCTTAGCATCCGCTGGTCTCGAAAGTACGCGACGGAGGTCATCTATCGACAGACGAGACTTTTTATTGGGTCCTCCGGCTTGTTGACACTAGAAACCGGCTCGTCAGAGCTTCATCTCCACCTGGTAAAGAAGGCTACAAACCACATCGGTGATGTATTCTATCAATATCTCTTCCATTACATTGACCGTATCACTCGAGGGGTTACGATCATCGCCAAAGCCATACATTAGGCTCTTCACTGAACAAAAAGTCTCGGTCAAAAGTGGCGCAGACGTAGCTAAAAACGCACATTCTTTGGTAAACAACCCTTTGAGGTTGGACTGTTTGCGAGAACCTCTGGTACTAAAGCTTCCTGCCAGTGAATTTGTCGTACTATCTCGCATATAACTCGGAGTATACGTGGTAAACGTGGCAGTCGATCTCTGAGGAACCGGAGGAGGTGCCGGAGTTGTTGTAGTTGTTGTGGCTGTCGCTGTCTGTGTCTGAGCTGTTACAGGAGCTGGTGTTACCAGAGAAGCGGGGCGCTGCATGACTGCCGGGGGGTGTTGAATGTATCCATAGGTATAAGGCCAGCTATAGCTCGTTACGCCCGTCTGGTATGCTGGTGTCTGGTAGGGATAGGCACCCGGTGTCTGTGCATATGTTGTTGGATGATACGCGCCATAAGGATAAGTTGTCGATGTTGGAGGATGCGTTCCAGTAGTTGGTGTATATGGCGTGTATGACATGACTGAAGATCCTAGACTATGAGTGGCGAGTCTGACCGAAGACGAAGACCTAAGGCATCTAGTATTACATAATAAGATGTGAAAATAAGATGTGAAATTGATCAATTTCCTTTTCCTTCAATCCTCCTCTCCCCTCTTCGCGGACACCTCAAGATTGTGCGCACTTGCCATCATGGTCTTGATCTTGTGCCACTCTTGGTCAATGAAACCGCGCTCATCAAGCCATTCACATATGCCATCTGCGTCAGTGAGGTCTTTTGGAGGCTTCTTCCCGCCTGCGAATGCAACACGGACAAATCCGCGTTTTGCCTCAGCTGCGTGAAGATCTTCGACCTCAGAGCAGATCATATTAAATAAATGATACTGAAATTTCGATGTTCATTGAAAAATCGGTGGAAACATATGACGCACACTTACCTCCCAGTGACAGAACTCATGGTATACACGGACACGCCGCGCACAAAACCGTCCCAGATGAAATTCAAGAAAACCAAACTTCGACTTCTTGAGCCGGGTTACAGATGCTTCGAGATCGCCACCCGAATCTTCTTCGGAGTCGCTGGTGATCTAGCACGTGGTTAGTGCATGAAGTAAATGAGTATTTCCCTATAACTCAACAAGGTCCATAAACCCGCGTTTGTCATATGGTATGCCTCCGAGGCGCCCCAGAATGGTGGACAGGCGTCCGCCGAGATGACAAGCATCACATGAAGGAACGGCGAAATTCAAGGGAAAATGCTCAAAGGTTGGATATTTCTCGAGCGCCTTCTTGAACTTCGGTCGCCATACCGAGGAAGCCACCAATGAATCCCGAAGACCCGACAGTTTCCTTCGGGTAATTTTAAGAGGAAAGGCAAAGTATTCCTGAGCTTTGAGAGTATGAATACAAGCAATATAGTCTGACACGATACAACACCTTTCATCTGGTCGTCCATGAATGCGCGTCTGTCTACACTCGGGCGCACAGCGATGTGGACAAAGAACTGGAAGATGATTTTGAATTGATGAGAGAGGTCATCGTGCGACCGCATACTAAATTCACTGGGAAGTTCAGTAGCGACGGCCTGACCATCATCCTCCACAATGAAGCCCGAAGAATCATCACTGTTACTCCCATCTTCGCTGAAGAGACTGCCAGCATCACTACTCGCTGACTTGGCCCCTTTGAATGGTTTTGAGTATTCTTCCTCTGACTCTTCCTCACTTTTCTCGCTGGATTCTGAGGCAGACATTGGTTTTCCCGATTTTCTACCTGAATTATTCTATGCATGAAAATTGATTAGAGAGGAGAGGGGAGCTCACGTTTGAGCCTTTCCAGATTCTTTTGAAACGCCGTTTTCTTGTCCCGGATCCGCAAACGCGACTCAATAATACCTGGCACAAGTAAGTATAACGTACCATTGCCAAGTAACCTATTAACATACGGTGTTTATCAACCTCCCCGCTGAGGTCCTCATCCGATTCAGATTGCTTGGCTTTCCCTTTGTCCTTTAGGCGTCGTCTGGAAGCCTCGGGTGTCGCCTCGGAACTATCACTCGAGACGCTGGAGGGTTGTCTTTGCAACCGGCGACGTCGTGGCGCTACTACGGCCTCGGAATCAGAAGAACGTGATTCATCTTCATCGCACCGACTTTCCACAAAAACAATTCGCCGCTTCTTCGTTCGTGAGGGCATAGGAGATTCGGAGCGATTCCGCTCGTTATCCGCCTTCTCGGTAGGAGTCACCGGCTCAAGCTTTATTGCTCCAATATCAGAAGACTCGCTGGATTCTGAGACGTGCTTTCTCTTCTGAGCCTTTGGAGTGACCGGTTTTTTGGGTGAAAACATGCCAGATTTCTTTCGTGGTCGCGTTGGAGAGGGTGCTGCTGCCGAACCCAGAAGCGTGGTCTGACGGAGGTTCTTCATGCTGGTGGCCCCGCCCGACGCATTTTTCCTCTTTTTCTTGTTATCAGACATCACGTAGACAGTGAACGAAAGATTGTAGTCAGGGTTCTAAGAAAGGAACTGATGTGTGTTACAAGTGTGTTACTCCTGGGAAGCGTGTCCTATTCGAGACCCCAGTTTACTATTTGGGGAGGGGCTGACTTACAGTAAACCACATTCACCACCTAAATATTATGCCATGAGCCTTGGACGGCCACCCCTTCCTCGCATCGAAACTGACTACCCGGAAACTCCGTCTCAAGAGTTTCGCTTCTCTCTTGATACCACCTCCCCATTTACTCCTGTGAGCAGCCAAGTTCCAGAAGTCCCTTCCTTCCGCCTATCAACAAACAACGGAAACACACAAGGCGAGATCGTGAACAATATAAAACCTGCCGTTACAAATCGCAAGCAGGATGAAGGGCGCAAATTACTAGCTCACGTACTTTCGCAACTCCGCAATCGACCAATGCCGCCCTCGATTGCGGACGTAGTTGGTTCATTCCACGAAGAGACCAGGCAAGGTTGGAGCTTCAGGGACGGAGTGAAGGCGCAGATTAGTAGACTAGATCGAAGCCAATCCGGAAATGAGGACTCGGACGACGAGGGGCAAGAATATTCTACGGATGCTACTTTCGATCTTATGATTCAGCTGCAGGAGATTTTGGTGATGTCATTGGAACAACAATGGGATATCTTTGATGACAATGGGTGCGACGTGTAGATTATTACAATCTTGCATTCTAATGCCAATATTTGCTATAGCCTATCGTACAAACCGGTGTTGTCTTCCGAAAACAAGCCACCTACGTCTCCGTTTCGACGTTCAAGGAGCAGCTTTTATGGAGGCGGCAAAAAATCTCGTTCGCCTTCGCCAAGTCGGGGAAATCACATTTTCGTGTCGGAGCTTTTGGCAGTCTGTATCTCGGTTCTTGCATCCGTGGTCGCAGAAGACTGTCGATTTCAAACGAAATCTCCCCGACCGTTCGTTCCCCCAAACGCCCTGCAAGTGCTGACCTTGAATATCGCCCAAGTTTTACTTCACATCAATGCGCACGATCCCAGAATTGCATCGCAAATCGGCCTTGCTCTCATCCCTGCTTTTTCTACTTTCAACCGAGAAATGTATACCAGACTAATCTCGTTCTTCGATCAAGGTATCATCAGAAACTCCCTCTCAAATCTGAGACGACTCCAAGGCTTGGAAGATACCCAGGTTGTGACTGAGGGTGAGGTTCGCACACTTGAACGTCAAGGTCACTACTTATCTGAAAAGCTTTGATAGTGTCAGTCAATCATCCCTTGGTATCAATTCACGTCGACGAGGTGACCGAGGATAATCTGCAAGGAGGCGAAAATCCTACCTGGACTCCCTGGACATCGACTGGCAAAACACTGAAGGTTCAATCCTCCAATGCTCCCGCACAACCAATGCCCGTGTATTACCTATCTTCCTTCGTTCCCCCCTTGCTTGGATGTGCGCTCGATAATGTTGGACTTGATCCCTCGGACGAGAAGGATTTGCAAATACTTCGATTTCTTCTAAGACTCCTCCAGACTATTGTAGATCTGAAGGTGGATGCCTATCTGGATTTACTTCAGGTCATCGCCTACCACACCCCGAGGGCTCGGAAATCTGCCGCCGCCCTTCTCTCGCATTTCTGGCCACAGTCAACCGGACACGTCTTCATTAGTCAACCACCAGGCAGCGACTCCTCTCGCCAATCTACACCACTCAGCAATCCGGCCCATGAACACCAGTTCACCCCATGGCATTTCCGACATCGTCACAACTGGTTCTCCCCTGGTGATTCCAGTCAGTATGACTGCAGCGTTTGCCGGAAAGCTGTGCATGGATTTGGACTTATATGTCCTTATTGCACGTGCGCCGTTCATTTTGATTGTTATGATCACCCTGGAGGAAGTGCAAATATTCAATATGCCGATGTCTCTGATCCTCATGTTCAGAAAATTGCCATGTATCGATTTTCAAGAATATACCCAGAATCCACCAACTTTCATGATACATTATACTCGAATGGTCGTCCCCATCGTTTTCAAATTATCAATCTTTTCACGCTCTCCCTCTGTGCCGCATGCCAGCAACCGCTCTGGGGATGCAGCGCCCAGGCCTTGGCATGCAGCTCCTGCCTGCTTTTTGTGCATCCCCACTGTCGTGGTGACGTGTCTTTGAAACAGTGTGGTTCCACCACTATTGCCTCCAGTAGCTTGACGATCTCCTTCCCCGCTCTACGTCAATCTTGCTTCGATCGGTACCGCAATATTCTGACCCTCACGAGGCAGAACTTGGCCACCAAATCATATGAAGAGCTATCCATCTTCAGAGACGTGCTTTCAACTCAGTTGGAGATTCTGGCCCAGGGATTAGCACTGCGTACACTAGTTGTTGCACAGAAAGGGAAGATGGTGGACCACGACCGCCATGGCATCAAAGAGTTTGAACTTCATCACACGATCAGATGGTGCGAGGAATTGCTGAACTCGGATAGTGTCTATGCTTCTCCGGTGCTGGAAGAGTATCTCCAGGAGAATGGACTTCTTCGACGAGACCATTCGATGTTGTACACTTGGTCGAGCCTCGTATACGTGGCAGCCTCCATGAAATCGCCGTCCACGGCTCTCGGTCCCTCAAACAGTGCCTCATCTGACTTCCTCAATGTCGCACAAACTGATCCTCACACTGACCGTGATGCGGAGGAGATATCACACCCGTTCGATTTGGTATCTCTTTCCCATATGAGGGACGTCTTAGGCCATGAATTTCGCATCTATTCCGATGCTGCAGCATTCAGTCTGTTACTACATCTGCATCAGCTGGCATTCTTCAAAGTAAAAGACGAATCCACGTTTTCTGACATGCTTGCCATGCAAAAGAACAAGACTGTCTCTTGTTCATTTCCATTACCCCTGGGTCTGGATCTTTCAATTGATGTCGAGACCCTTGTATCCGCCATCGATGCCTGCTTGTCTGACACGGACCTTTATGCCAACGAGTTCGGCTTCTTACTCCTAACACGGAGGATGTGGCCCGATGGACTGATGTCGGATTATGGACTGAAAAGGCTAGCACGAGGAGTTTTTACTTGGATCATAAATGAGGTTAGAGCTACACTTCTTCATGATAGGCAGCGGTTCCTTATGACGGCGTGTTATTTTAGGACGGCCAGCTGGCGATCATTCTTCGCGATTACCTTGGGAAAAGTAAACCCCTACCGGGTATGGCAAGCAGCCCCTTGCATCATTGGCCGTCTATCCATCATGAACGCCCTGTCCACTCTGGATCTGTACAAAACAGTGGAGATTATCTAGCTTCTCGGCAAGCTCTGCTGTATCAATACGCAAGGCGTTGGCTACTTGCCTTGCATAACCAGGATGTTGACTTATATGCAGGGTCAATGTTTGAAACATGCGACGAGCTGGCGGATCGCACGGATGAGATGGCCATACGGAATCCGAATAATCATACGGCGACGGAGAACGTAAGCTATATCCCTATCTTCTATTTCGGGGTGACGATCAATAATAAGCAGCATTTGATGCACTGTGAACGAGTTCTGCATCGTATACTGCAATTATCACAAGCCCATGTATTATTTTCTGTCTCGGACAGCATTTACCTACAGTGGCTTGAGCTTGCACATTCCAAAGGCATGCTTGAGAAGGTCAGAGCTGAACCTTTTGTATCAAGTAAACCTACTCAACATACGCAGGACGTTTCGTTGAATACACTATCTAAGCTTTTCCCTAGGGAGTCGGACTATCGCACCACCACCAGCATGATCATGTCTACCTCGGGCGAATATCTGGACAGGTCTGTCGGTCTCGAGACGGATCCCTGGCAGATCATTGTGACCGCTAGTCAAGCTTCTCAACACAATGTAGACAGAGGATTGAGCTGGTTGAATCTCCTCTCACGTTCGGGGATTGAGGTCCCTCTGGATATTTACAGACATTTTATCACCGCACTTGGTACCATTGGGAATCCATTACCAGCAGCAGACCTATTCGTCAAGTCCATACTGGCTTCTCTTTGGCTTCGATCTTTAGGCCGCCACCGATACCAGGGTCTCCTTGCAAATTTCCATCTGACCTTGATACCCGACATTCATCGCACCTTACAAGATGCAAGTATGCGAACAGTGGCGTACGTGTTCTGTGCTCCCTAAAGACTTATCATATTTGAGCTCTCTCCCGTCTTCAGGCTCAGCATCATCAAGAATACACTAGCAAGCTGCCTACTACTTTATGGCTGTGAACGAGAAGACCTTCGGTCGAGCCGGCTGATAGAGGACCAACTTCTAGCAAGCCTTCCTTCGAGGTGAGAAGGTCAGCTACTTTTCGTTGCGTGGATTGTAATGCATTGCCTAGGAGAAAACTTCAGAAGGAAGCGATACCAATGGAGCCTATTGTCATTGAGCCAGCGGTCATGAAATCGATTGAATTACACTTGAAAATCAAGTCCGATGATGTAGCAACAGTGATTGCCCAGTTCATGCATACCTTCTTCGCATCATCCTCTTCCCTGGAGATCCATGAAGTGGATAATATCATTTTGAAGAACTTAGGGTTGCTTTCAAAATGGCAAGCATTGCCTCGTTAGCCCTTTTCTTGATGTGCTGACAAGTTTATCAATTCTAGTGCATGGAAGTTATACGACGTCAAAAAACCGGAGATTCATAAACTCAGATCCCCCGTCCTACTGCGGGTCCTTTCAGTCGACCCCGAGGGGTTCCAAGAGATTTTAGAACAAAGGTTTTCAGACACACGGACTTGGGAAAGACGGTGAGATCAGCCGGATGACGCTGTACTGCAATAACACTGAATTCCGCACAAGTGCAAGCTCTGCAACCCGTTTGTTCAGAATCTTGCAAGATGTATGCAGTCCAAACTTCAATATTGACGGCCGCCAGTGGAAGTCTAGTATCGTTAGGCTATTTCAAACCTTCTTTTCTTTGCTTTGGTCAGATCAGAAGGTATGATGCGTCAAAGGCTAACAACTCGGAATTACTGATAAAGTTCGATAGGAAGAGATAAGACTGATTGTAAAATCACATTGTTCCAGCCTCCTACCTGCTCATTTTGAAGCAATAACACGTTGTTTCGACGAAACAATAACAAGGGTTCCGTTTTCTGACCGCATCAAACTGGTTTCATTTTTGGCTCAATTGCGGATACATTTTCCCAGATGGCGGAGTAAGAAACTGCCTTACCTTCCAAAATTCATGTACCTGGGCTTACGATACCATTCTTTCTAGTTCTTTCCTGGAGTGCTGCACTCGAGGTTCTCGCCGAATATTCCGAAAATGATCAACACTTATTTGGGGAGTCAGAGACTGTGAGCGCCCTACACCCTTTCATGTCGTCCTTTAACGTAATATGTGCGCTCAGGTGAGAAATGATGGTCTTATTGCAGAGGGTGATCCTGAATTAGCTCGCCTTAATGTGCGTTCAAACCGCCTCTTTATCTTCCCAATAGATCTGATATGTTACTAGGTTTCCCTGGTGGCACTTGCCCTTGACATGCTTTCTGATGGCATGGAAGTAGACGGTCTCACTCTCATCAAGATCAAGGTGCAATTAATGAGGATATTTGGGTTCCAAAATGTATCGATTGTTCCCGCCGGAGCCAACGGACGTGCCTTTCATCTAGGCTACGGCGAGATCAGGGTCATACCAGAACTCGCATACCCATGTTTTGGAAGACTCACTGCACTTCTGGATTCCTGGAACAGGGTTGATATTCCATCCCCAACGATATCTGTACATACACACGACGACGAGAAGGAGGTGGAGGTTCTCATTGGAACCGTATACGCTGACATTCCTCTTAATATCTTGGCAGCATATGAGGGCATCCTTCAACTGCCGGTCCTAGTGATCAAACACCTCCTGGAGGCCGTTCATGTCATCATATACAAACATGACTTTGAAAGCCGTAATCTCAGTGTTTTCTCCAGCCATACTCTCCGGAGAGCAGTCACGAGGACCCTGGACCTTCTTGAGGCAGATGTGCCTCATGAACTCCGTCAGGTCGCCTTCTCGATCGTACAGGCATTTTTCAGGAAATCAGCAATCCTGACGAGTTCGCTCATCTTGTACGTTGACCTCTTTCAGTTCTTGTTGCCATCACTCAGCTTGGACCAAAGGAATGTGGTAGAAAGGATATTGCAGCTTCAACCTGTTCGGGCGGATCAGATTTCTCAAGATTCCTTAGCCGAACAGGGATGCTTGTTCGTGGTCGATGTTCTTGAGAAGTTGGTCACTTATGTTGTATCTCTTTCTCGGAGGCCTTAATACTCTTCCAGGTATTCAAAATCTGGGCTGTTTATTGGCTTGTTGAAGGTCTTTCCTAACGTTTCTCTGCTAAAGATATCGGTGGCTCACAGTTGTTCAGCGTCCCTTGAAAAGAGAAACGTTCTTCGCTCTCAAAGATGCCTTGAATTACCCGAAGGAACCTTCTGTGACCCTGAAAGACGACCTCCTGTGGGACACACTCATGAGGTTGCAGGAGACTGAGGCCACCTCGTTCCAGACACTTCTTAATAATCTACAGTCCTTCGTTGACATCATACACCATGAGCGTTATAGCGCGGATACAATGAGCCGTGAGTGTGAGTTCCTGGTCTTATGTTTTGATTACTCACACGAAAGCAAGTTTTTGGAAAACAAATAACCCAATGTGCCCAGCGGATGTCTGACGGAAGTGGTACTTCAGTCGATGCTTCACCGTTGTTTGAAATTCCTGCTTCATTGATACAATTCAACAAACCAACTAGCAAAGTAAGTCTATTTTGGAGTAATATGAAATGCAGTTCTCATCGGGAGTGAATGAAAGGACATGTTAGGGCACCTCGACACACTCGTTCGCATTGTTCTAATGAGACTACGGGTCGATAGCAAGAGTATTACTCAACTACTCGTGGCGACCGCTAGCTTGCGCCGAAGGAACCAGCCTCAGGACCTCACCTCCGTCGTAAATACCATCATTCCTACCACCTTCGAGATCCTTAACGATGGCCTACGCCTTAAAACTCGATTGCAAGCCAGCACCCTTCAGTCAATACTCGAGGTCAGTGCAATCTACATTGAAGGAGCGTGTACTTATAGATGGACTGCAGGTCTTAACAAATGCACAAATCACCCCTGGTGTTACACCTGCCACGTTACATTCTCAACTGTTTGTCAGCTTGGTGGATGGAGGTTTCTACTGGCTTGACTGTTATTTATGGTCTGAGGGTCAAACTGAGCAAGACTTTCATGCTTCTTTGGCCGTGGCCAAGATGATATTTCAGGCAATGTCTTATGATGTGTCTGTGCTGCAGAGGATGGATGATGCTGATGAGGTGAGTGGTGGGTCTTGGAATCAGAGCCCCTGTTTACCACAGATCATGCTCAGCGGCAGAGCCGTCCTCAACTGCGCAGTATGAGGGCGTGGAATATCTTGGCGATTGTAGCGCTTTCTGAGAAATCAGAAACATTCTGGGTCACGCAATTATTTAAGCAGCTTAAAGCATTCTCGCGGACATATTTCAATGCCCTCTGGCCATACATCAAACCAGTTGGCCCAGTGTCAGACTCAGCAACAGCAGATATCAACCAAGCTTATTTGGCGATCAAGTTATGGTCCTTGATCGCGAAGCGGTCTGACATTTCGCACCGAACAGGAGGATCTGTATACGAGTCCGTGTGGAATGAGCTTTGGCCCCCGTTCGAAAGCATCGTAAATGTTCTCGAAGAAGAAGTGCAAAATGGTGTGTCTCCCGTACGTCAAGAAAAATTCATCCAAACTGGCCGGGACTCAGATACTATTTCCCTAGATCATGGCGGGATTTATAGCATCCTCGATTACTGACCTGTTCTTGTTCATAAGGACGCTGCGGATCCCCTTAAGCCTCCAGAAATCTGCTCAGAAGACGATGCTCAAACGTCTGCAAAGTCTCGTTCGCGGGGATTCGGTTCTGAACAAGGTGATTATAATTTGAATTATTTGTTCTGCATGCCCTCATAACGATGGTAGATCAATCGGGCAATCGAGGGATTGACAGAAACACCACCTGAGACTCCCATCGAAGCTCTGATAGACCAGGCGGCAAAGGATATTGTAGCCACGGAAAAACTGAGGCTACTGGAGACATGGAGAGAACCGATGAAGGCGACAGGGGACAGAAGGGCGAACGTGGAAAAGAAAACGACAGTCGATCGGTTGAACTGGAAGGAGGTCAGGCTGCACACGTAGATTAGAGTCCTGTTGGGGGTAATAAACACAGTGCGCCAAGGGATAAATGTAGCAGAACAAGGCTTCATGACATCCGTAGTCGCGCTTTCTCTGCCTTCTTCCTATTCTCTTTTGCAATTGTTTGGCCAACAAACAAGCCGATGACTGTGAGTCCGACGACGAGGATAATCGCCGGGAGTCGGACTGCCCATTCACGCGAAGGAAAGAAGTTGTGTATCTGGCTCGATGGGTCAAAGAAGGGCTTAAGACACAAGGTTAGTGGGAAGCTTTGAATACGAATAACGCTGGGGCTCACCAGCAGGATTGCCCAAGTGGTATAATAGGTGAAGACCACAGATGCTGCCAGCAGCATAGCTCCCCCGAGTGCCTTGTCACTAGTACCCTGGGCGTAGTTGAGCATACATAGAAACACTGAAGACGAGGCGCATACCATACTGAGGATTTTCGCGGCGAGTGGAATTTCGTGAAAGTGTGTCGACGTGTCTGAATGATGGGAGAGGCGTTAGGCCTTTAATTGATTGGTCTTGACATAAGTGTGTAGTGACGCGTGATCGCAACTCCTGAGCAATCTATCTTCATTCCTGGCTTGAGGTCGACCGTTTCTTCCGTGTTTACTCTCAAGGGTTCTGCATGGGATATGGATAATCACGCCTTTGCTTCTCTAGCTCATGTCCGGATACTGCTTCTTCCCGTCGGCTCTATCCCCCATGCAACTTTTGAGAAATATGCCTCAGAAATACGCAGTTTTGAAGCCATAAGGCTCGGAGATATTCCTGCAGATGCCAAAGGAGAAAGAGGTATGCAATTCGACTCAATCCCACCGCCAACCTCAAACTAATGACAGATCTTTGGTGCTCAAGCTCGATTCTTGCCAAACCCCTTGTCAACGGGCCACTTACACCTCAGCTTCCCGACTCATCCACCGTCAGCTTCGCACTACTCCCTCTCGCTCCTACGACCCTCGCACTTTCCTCTGGCAGTTATTGGAATAGCCTCCTCATCTCGGGTCAACACATTGAGCAATATGTACTCTCAGTTCAACGCGGCTTTGTTGGACATCTTTCCCGCGTCAAACGTCTATCCACTGGCAAGGAACTGTTTCGTCTTCGAGGAGAACGACGGTGCTACAAATCTGAATGCAAGTGAGAATCTTCCCGGTATGGTAGTAATTCCCAGTATGATGGGGAATAAGAAGCTCTATATCGGTACATTACTTGCCGACTTGTGCTCGCAGATACTGGCAGAATTTGGAGTAGTGGTCAGTGAGCACTTTCTGTCGTACTCCGTTAGTTTTCATGTTTATAGTGTTTCAGATCCAAGCGTTAGAAACCCCCCTTGGAAATGAGTACCTAAATGGTTCTCTGCTAGCAACGCTACCACCCCTGTCCGACTTACCTGTGCCTCTCGATCCTGATAAAAGGAGTACTATAGCATCAATGGCGTCCTTCAGCAGTCAGCCGGATGTTTCCAGAAATAGCCTCTCTCTTGGTTCAACTCCTCCCATCAAACGCAACTCTTCCTCTGGTCCAAACTATCGGCAATCTACCCTCAGCGCCCAACCCTCAAAGAAACGCTTGAGCGCGATTGGTACTACTTCCTCCCATGCACGTCTGTACAAGATGCTCGGAGACTTCTTTTTGTTGGGCGGTCGTACGGAAGATTCGAATATTTGGTGGGTTCTACGGTTGGGGTCACCATTCAAGTTGTTTAGCTAAATAAATAGGTACACCGAAGCAATCCAGCTTTTCAAGAATTCGCAGGACAATGCTTGGCATGCATCTGCTCTTGAAGGGTTGGCAACTGTTGCAATCGTCGAAGCGTGGTCTGCAGGTCATGGTCTGGTAAGCGGAGAACCACCATATTCGAATTTTCAGCTAATTGATTCTACGAAGCAAAACTCTACTAGTGGTACAAAAGAACCCTGGTCAGACGTCATCGACAAGCTCACTCAAGCGGCTACCCTCTATCAGAAGTCCCCCCTCTATTACGAGGGCGAGACCAATTACGCTCTCCTTGCATACTTGTACTCTTGTTGCATCCTTCGCCATTCCTCACTTCTATTTGCAGTCTGGTCCGCCAAGGGTTGGGGGCCTCTAGCATTCACCACTATGCTTCAACCCGGCCCAACCTCGAACCTTCCGCCTACACTAGCTCACGACGAGGCCGACCAGTGGTTGAACCTCGAGCGATTAACGAAGTTCTCAGGAATTTCGCGTTCATCTATCTCGGCGGTGCTTGGTCAGATCCATGGCCCGTGGCTCTTACACCTTCACTCTCGAGAACGATTATCGGTCCTGGAAGCCATGGCAAGCATATATGCTTGCCTTGGTTACAAGAGAAAAGAGGCATACGTTCTTCGCGAGGTCTTGGGGTGTGTTATGGACCTACTAGTTTGTGGGCGAGAAGAGGACGGCATCACCAAAGTGTCTAGCTCTCAAGTTACTGGGCTTGGCATTCAGAATGGTGCTGGCACACCAACAAATCCACCGTCATCACCGAATCAGGGAGCTGTGGGTGTCAGAATGAGCGAGAGCTCATCAGGAAACGAGGACGTCCTGAAGCTCTTGAAGCATGTGTGTAGAGTGCTTGGTATTGACCTGGACGCTGTTAAGCTAGTAGATGCATCAAATCACGAGGTTGATGATGAAGCCATTGGCAAGGGCGAAGTCACAGAGGTTTATGATGATGGATTGGCCTTGGAACAAGCTGAATCCTATGGGTGGCCCGAGTTGCAAATTGGTGTTATTCGGGAAGCTGTTGCAGTTGCAGAGGCTCTTCCAGGCAAGTTGGTGGTTCCTTATCACTACTTCTACTAACTTTCTACTAACATGGGCCCCCAGACTTCCCCGCCGTAGCCCAGTTCTCTCTATCGTCGTTGAAAAATCTTCAAATAGTCCTTTCTTCTGGAGATCAACATCATTTGTATGCAACCTCTTTACGAGCCCTGATGACGGCTAGAAGACGCGGGGATCTACGTTCCATCGAGTATTGGTCTGGAAGACCGATAGTCAGCATTTCTCTTGCCCCAATACCCCTCATTAGATTACCTGTTGAGAAGCACATCTCTATGCTTTCGAAAAAGGCATCTGGTGTTCCGGCTATTCTACAAGGTATCACAGATCCCTTCCTGTATAATCCCCGCCGAGCAGTGGCAAAAAAGGTAACCCACTTTCCACCACATTCGTGATGTCTTGTTCACAAAAGCAGGATAGAGAAATCGTGGCGCAGAACGAGATGTTGGAATTTGTAGTTATTTTACAGAACCCATTCGTTTTTGACCTAGAGTTCCAGTCTCTGTCCTTAAGGTAGGTGGAATTATCCGTAAGGTTCAAAGTCTTATATCGTTTTCAGCACTTCTGGTGTCAAATTTGAGTCACAACCAATACGTGTTGCGGTGCCCGCAAGCTCTTTTCACCAAGTGATACTATCGGGAAAGGCGGTTGATACAGGCATTTTGACGATTCGTGGATGTGTTGTACAAGCACCAGAAGGTGCCTCACAAGAATTCGTTCTCCCTTTGCGGACCGATGAAGAAGAGGAGAGGCTCGCACGCAAGAAGAGTGCTATCGCATGTGAGCTAGGTCGATTCAAATACTCTGGTTTGGAATCATTCCCTTGGGAGAGAGCAAAGAAACCCATAAGGTATCAGTCAAGCCAATTAAAACCGCGAACGAGTTTTCGATTTTTGGAGTGCAAGGTCGTCCCAGAGCAACCCTTGCTCAGGATACGGCGGACGTCAGTAAATCACGGTGCTCTTATGTTATACGAAGGAGAGCGGTAGGTGGCCCGACTGATTAGTTGTTTCGGTGCTAAAGTCACAAGGTCCACACTGCGTATTACCCTGGAAAATATCTCCCCGTTGCCCATAGATTTTGTGCATCTTGCTTTTGAAGATTCCACGATAGAACCAGCACAGCAGGCGCTAGCAGAGGGTGAACTCTCCGTTTTTGACACATACGAGACCGAACACAGTCTCATCAAGGAACCCGTATTCTCCTGGGACAAGGATGAAGTCAAACCCATTGCGCCGGGACAAACTCTTGCATTGAATATTTCTTGCCTTGGAAAGGCAGGCTGGTGCGTCTCATATCAGTGCCTTTCCTTTCTTTAGTGTTGAAATACCGTCTAGTACGAGTGGGACTGTGCATGTTTCCTACTCCTACGCCCATCGCACGGACATCAAAGACCTCTCAGACTATTTCTACACTCGGCAAATCTCATACCCTATCATGGTCACTGTTTATCCGATGCTCCAGTGCCACAACATGGATTTAATTTCCTTTCCATCTTATCGCGACTACATGCAGGCGTCGGAAAGTACTCTGTATTCGCGTCATTTGAACATCGACGATGGAACAAGTTGGTGTTTATTCTCTGTAGACGTACGAAACATGTACGGGGCCCCATTTGAAGTGACGTTTGAACGTGATCAATCCGGTATGTGAATTGTCCTGGTGGTGCCTAGCTCGTTGATTCATCGTTGTTTTCGTTCAGGAGTCCCCAAAGCATCAACAACAACTGTCATACCTCCTGGGTCAACTTCAAGGTTTGCATATCACCATGGATGGCCATACAGTGACTGATGATGGATGCAGGGTAATCCTGCCTTTACGGAGAATCAAACTTTCCGAGAAAGAGATCTCGGAGCCCATTCCTACGCTTTCGGAACGTCAATTCGTGGTAGCTAAGGATAAGCTCTCGGCACCCGAGCTTCAGTTGCAAAAGGAGCTGTTTTGGTACAGAGAAGCACTTTTCAAGAGTGTACATGGATATTGGAAGGAGGTTCGTATCATTTTTTTCTCTGAAGACGAGATAGGCTCATGTATATATCCAGGCCGGAGGAACCCGAGCAGGAGGGATATCACTGCGGCAACAGCGAATGACATTACCTATGCTGGAGACCCTGCGTTCTGATATTGCACGAATTGATCTCCGGATTGTATCAAGTAATTTTACTGAGAAAAAAGTAACGGAGCGTAGGCGCGATCTCAAGCCAAACGAATTTGTCGAGCTCAAGGCAAAAGTTACAAATCTATCTCGTAAGTTTCACCCCCTCCGCATACTGCTTCTCGTCCTCATTATTATAACTCTACAGCATTGTCCCTTCCTCTCAGTTTGACTCTCGAGTTCGGACCAAGTGATTGCTTGGTTTATGAAGGTACTTTATCCGATATACCAGTTGGCCGACTAGATGCAGGTGCCTCCCGAGAGATTACTATTCCCATTTGCTTCCTCACAGATGGCCAATACGAGTTCGTGACACAAGTGCGACCAGTAGGCCTCGAATATTTGGACACAAAACCGGCCAAGGCACAGGTCACCGCCACGGTCCGCAGCTCGTAGTCATCATCGTAGCGGCTGCAATTCTTGATTACTCTTTTAATTTCTTCACAGGACCTCTACCCCGTCATAGTATAATTAAAGACTTTCCATAGTGTCTACATAATACACATTATTAAAACTTGACGCAACAACAGCAGGATATGTCCGAACGATGGTGGTCAACAAGGATGATTGGTGTGGGGTATCAAAAGATACAGGCGGTCAGTGGTTAGTCGTATTCGGTTTCGGCTTGGTTGAAAGCGGCTGAGTAGGCTATGATGGTGCCATAAACGAGCCTATGAAAGTCATTAGTTATCGTCAAAAGAGGATAAGGTGGCTCGAAACGACAGAACGCACCCTCCTCCTATGATTGACATAGCTGATGCCCCCGAATCAATAATTCCAGAGTGTGCGAGGATAATGGGAAAGGCAAAACCGGTGACGACGATGATAGAGGTCAAGAAACGGCCCATGTCAACAGGGCCACCCGAGGACTCGTAGGACAACTCATCCGAGCCGCAATGCGAGAAAACAGCATTTGGAAGTGGTGCAAGAACAAATGTCAGTGCTATTTCAGAGTGAATTAAATGGACATTCAATAACAGAGTTCAGGCTACGAATTAGCACGCACCAACGAGAAGTGGGAGCCAGTTTGACCAAAGAGCACAGGAGAGGATGATCAAGAGAAATCCAACAGCGAGGACAAATGAAAGCAGGATGACGGCTATCAATTTGTTATTTAAATATTGAACGAGTTTGCGGTAATGATCATACTGACTTCTGAGTCCTGCTGCCATGACTATGATGATACGGAGGATAGAGGTGTTTAGTTCAGGGTCAGGTTGCGAACTTGGATGACAACACCGTCCATGTGTCGTTCAGCTTACCTAATAAACCATATTTGGGCGTCTCAAGGCTCCAGATGATGTAGTGAACGATATTGAAGAACGTTGTATCGAAAGAACAAGGGGGTAATAAGTTACAATGGATGTGAAGGGGTGTGTTCATAATGTATTACATATAAATGGTTATCGCACAAAACGGCGGGAAGGTCGGCTGGTGACGATGTTTCTCCGCCGGGAATCCACAAGAGGTACAACAGAGGGCGCAAGTGACTCTCTCGCCGCGGGCGCTTTCTTGGTCGAAGGCCGGAGGGGTTCCACAATCGAGTTCTGTATATTCCCTGCTACGACAGGATCTTGAGATTCAGGACTGTCGAGGGGTGTAGCCATAGTGGATCCAGAAGAGGTACTTGGTGTGGGCGATCTGGGGATTTGAGATGGGGGGAGGGAATTTTGGGGAGGGAGCTGTTGAATCGAGTGTTCTGAAGTGTCATTATCCTCATCAGGAGGTAACGGTATATTTTCCACTGTGTCGGTATTACTCCTCTTGGATATTGAACCCTGGCTTGTCTGTTTCCGCAAGAGTGTTTCTCGATTTTGGGTTAGATCCCAGCGATCGACATATTGCCAAGTCTTCTTTCGGGGCGTTGATCCCGTGGGTACGTCGGGTCGCGCGCCATGTTCTGCCAATCTACGGTTGGTGTCGCGTAACGATGCTAAATCATTGTTGAGACTGTCATAGTAGCTGGAGGATGTTTCCGACAAGGAAGAAGCCTAAACCAAAAATTCAATAAATAGCTCGAATAAGAACAAGAACATCATACCTCTGTTACGATGCTCCCGAGCGTGGCGCGTAGACTATTCGAACCGGCAGCCAAACCTTCTTGTAATTGCCCATAATTGGACACAATGTCTCGCCCTAACGAATCTGTCGTGTCTAGCCTTGCTCGCTTCGCTCGTGAGTGTTGCTCAAGCGCTAAGGAGAAGATTGGTGAGACTTCACAGAAATCGGATCCACAGGACATACCCCGGGATGCCGACGTTGCATACGTCGACGTTTGTTCTGTCACCCATGTAGTATGGGATGTGATCGAGGTTGATAACTGATCTCGCAATGTTTGCGTCTTGTCCTGAAGCGTCAACTTGGTTTGCTCAAGGGTCTGATTCAGAAGAGATTGATGATGGTTTGATCATTGAAGCTGTTGATAAACACACCTTGAATGCATCGTCTCGGGTCCGTTTCGCAGAGCCACCCTGTTTCTGTAGCGCCATTTGCGTCGAGCCTCCAGCGTTCGACATCTGATCTGCCAAGCTTTCTTGTTGCTCTAAGCACAACTCCAGGACACCTTGGGCCTCGAGATTCCGGTCGCGCATCTCATTCATACTAGCCTCTAATCGCGAATGTTGCTCGCTCATGAACACCTCCAACATCTCCGACATCCTGTGCATCAACATTTCCTTCGCCTTGTCGGCCTTGAGTTTTTCGTTTCTGAGCATTTGCACAAGGGCTTCGTTCTGGTGCTGCAGATGTGTAATCTCTGCTTGAGCTGCGTCATTTGATATTTGTCGTGTTCGTTCGACCAATGACAGTTCGCTCTTGATGTAGTTCTGAACTTCTTGTAAGACCGTTTCCAGAACAGAATGGACTTCACCGAGGGCCATTTCGACTGCCGTCATTCCTTGATTGCTCATTTGTTGAAGGTCATCACATGTCGTGAAATAGGCTGACGTGAGGTTGGCACCCCATGAGACAAACTCATTTTTCAGTGTCGTCTGCATTTCGTTGAGAGTACCGTGGGCGGTTCGAAGGGTCTCGGTCTCGGTTTTGTTGTGTTCCTGAATTGCCCGCAGCGTAGTCTGAACTCGGGACAATTGTTCGTTGACAATCTGGGACTGCGCCGTCAATTTCTCAACATCGGTTTCTCCAGCTTCTTTCGCCACCGCCTGAAGTTCGGCGGTTACGTTTGTGGTTGTCTGGCAAAGGTCGCTCAGTTTCTCGGAGATCGCATCCGCGAGGGAGGAAATGGTCTTCTCGCACTCCTCAACGGTGCTAGTACTCGAGTCCAACACGATGGTTTTCCTCTCTGTGGGGTGGATTGCAATCAGGTTAGTTCAAGAATTCAACAAGCTTCAAAGTCAAACACACCGAGTTTCTCAAATAGCCCACCGATGTCCCGCAGACACTCTGCTGTAACGCTTTTTAGCTCTTCAGCAACCAAGTTCAACTTCGTCTCCGTGTCCTGATGCGCCTTGCGCACCACCACCTCATTGTTTAGAGCGGCTTCTGTCTCTTGTAACTGCCCTTCCGTGCGACTCAATGTCGCCTTCGTCTTCTCTAGCGTTCCTCTCGTAACCTTCAGCTCCTCATCCCGCTTCATTAGAAGCCCTATACTCTGCTCGAACTCCTCTCTGACAGCTCTCATCTGACTCTCAACTATTTCAGTCTGCTTCTTAGCCTCCTGGAGCTCCGTTTGTCGTAATTCTTGTTCGGCGTTGAGCTGATTCCAACTTTCTTCGGAGAAGAAAATACCGTTCTTCTCTCGTGCGGCAATGAGGTCGTTCTTGAGGCGCTCGATTTCGGCAATATATTCTTTAAGGAGCCCGTTACGAGTCATGCGCTGGTTGACTTCTGGTTTGTTGCGGATGGATTTGGCACGTAGAGCGTAATCAAGTGTTGAAAGTGTTTCTTCCATGTTGGAACGGGCAGGAGAAACCGTCGCGACGATACACGTTTTTGTTCGACCTCCTAGCGAGTCTTGAAGGAGGCGCGTTAGTTTGGATTCCCTATTGAATGTGAGTATATGCGGTGATGCCTGGAGAAGGTAGTCTTACCGGTAGGGCACATGAGTTGCACCGTCAACCAATGCGTTAATTACTCGGCCGAGAGTAAGCAGGCTTTGGTTAATCATTCCCGCTTCCCGAGCTCTCTTGTTTTCAGCACCTGACCGACCGATATTCTCGGAGCCAGCAAGATCGACTAAATTCATCTTGCCCACCTTCAACAGATCGTCTCCAACGTTTGAGGTTTCCTTCACATGGACGGTTATTGAGAAAATGGAATGCGAACGACTCGAGTGATCATTGAATCGGGTTGCAGCGATCTGTCGGCGTTCGCTGCCTTTGTTCAATAGTGCTAGTGCGTCCTTGCAGTCCTTGACTGCGATCTCCTCGAGACCCTGAATAAATACGCCCTTCTTTCCAGCGTCATCAAAAATCTTGAGGCCCTCGCCGGTCTTGTCTTTTGCACCCATGCCCATGGGTTGAGTTGAGCCTGACGGAGGGGCAAGGTCGGTGACAAGAAGATCACGTAGCTCCTCATTGTAGAGCTCAATGTAGGATATCTTGACGCTGTAGTCCGACTTGGATGTCTCGAGCGAATGAAAAAGGCGGAAAAGAACCCTCGGGATCATTCCTGCGTCCGGCGAAGGATTGCCCATGGGTGTGGGTTTGAGGTCTCCGTGCATGGTATACCTAAGGCGCATGTCAGAGTGAACTTGGCAGGGAATTCCGTTGACCATACGTTTTCCCGGTCCCTGTCTGCCCATATGCAAATAGTGTACAATTATAACCGGTGAGGACTTCTTCGAGCATTGGACTGACGACGTCATGATAGATAAGAGCTTGATCAGCTTCCGGACCAAAGACAAGGTCAAATGGATAGGTGCGCAGAGGAGGGAGTGTGATGATTCCTAGACTTGATTGTGGTGCTCCTGTCTCGATAGATATCTCCTTGCTCTTTGCGCCCTCTGAGGATACAATAATCGGTGAATTTTCTTGAACTTCACGGTCCGAGCGACGACGACATCGAATAACAACCTGAATATTGGATTCAGAGACCTCTGTTGTCTTCTGGGAATGTGGGGTAAGGCTCGACGTGGTCGACGATAAAGTTGAGTTGAGGCTGCTCGCGGGGTTAGCGTCCGCGGTGGCGGGGACTTTGGGGGCTGCTCTGATACGCTTTTGGGACGCTAAAGGTACTACAGTACTGGTCCTGACCCTCGAGGGGGGTCGTCTTGAGGCCATCGAGTGCAGCAACGAACAAGGCGATCTTGGTGGTAGTCGGGCCTTGGACTGCCAAATGCAGACCAACAATCTCAGCGCGTCTGGTCACGTGACCGAGTCCTTTGGCTCAACGAGTCACATGCTTCCTGACTCGAAGATCATAAATTCAGAGCCGTCGCACTTGAGGCCGTGCGGGCTTCTCTCCATGGGCAAGCGCAAGAAGTCCTCCAGAAAACCCGCGCCTGCACGCCAGAAAGTGCCCCTCGGTGAGCTTGACGATAGCCCTTCTCAAGGTTTGGCTCCGACACTGAGACGCTTATCTCTTTGCAGATACCACATTTACTTGCTTGTTCTGCCACCATGAAAAATCTGTGACCGTGCGCATGGACAGAAAAGAGGGTGTGGCTAACCTGGTCTGTCGTGTTTGTGACCAGCGATATCAGAGCAAAGTAAATCGTAAGTGTCAACCGCACTTTGCCAAACCAGGCAGGTTCCCACTAACTGTGCTTTCTGCTCAGACTTGACTGAACCCATTGATATATACTCCGAATGGATAGATGCTGCAGATGCCGCTCAGCGTGAGGAAGCTCCCCGCCGTCCTGCTGCATCTTCAAGTCGTGTTGCTCGAGCCCCCGCTTATGACAGCGATGATGAATAAACACCTTGATGCTGGCTCTCTTTCATGACTTTTTGTAGATTTCAATGGTTATTGTATATTAGTGCTATCTGCGGCATCACTAGTGCACTTGTAATATAATTTTGTTCTTAAGATATTGACGAGTGGACTTTGCGAAGAGCGGAGCAGATGATGGAGGGTAACAACGGCAAACACACGTTTCCTTTACAACACCTCATTTACAACCGTGACACGACCATCTCCTCGCCCTTACGTCTTTCCCTTACCTTCCTTTATACGGTTTTGGATATTCAATCTCTAATTTCAAGCAAAAGGCGCGTTCTCTGATCATAGCTTCCTCCTTGCGCCGTCAACATGGCGAGTTCGACGACTAATAACATCAAGGTTGTCTGCCGGTGAGTTACTTCAAACTCAGTCTGTACTTCCGCACTTTAATGTTGTTGAATACAGATTTCGTCCCGTAAATGCTATCGAATCCCGTGAGGGTGGCGAAATCGTGGTCTCCTTCGATGACAACCTCCAGACGGTACACATGAATTCGGCCCAGGTCAGCACTGGGCCAGAGAAGAATGGATTCACGTTCGACAGGGTCTTTCCGATGGGAACTAAGCAACATGAGATCTTCGAATATGGTGTTAAGGAGTAGGTCGCTCGATCGAAAGAGACTTTCTTTTCTGATCTCCTGTTCCTAGCATCGTTAAAGGTACCCCAATTAGTTTGTGTTATCTACAGTGTGCTCATGCGCCACTCATCGTCAACCTCCATCATTACACTGTACCCTCAATTAACCAGATGTTCTTGATGGATACAACGGAACGGTTTTTGCTTATGGACAGACAGGAAGTGGAAAGACGTTTACCATGATGGTGCGTGCCTCACCACCAGAGGATTACAAGAAACGTTAACCTTAAATCGTAGGGTGCCGATATAGACTCGGACGAGTTGAAGGGAATTATACCTCGAATTACTGAACAGATCTTCCAATCCATCGTAGAGAGCGACCCTCATCTCGAATACCTGGTTAAAGTCTCGTACATGGAAATTTATCTAGAGAAAATTCGTGATTTGCTTGCACGTGTGTATCATCCTTCCTGCTGTCCTGCGATGAACTGACATCCCATAGCACAAAATGATAATCTTCAGGTGCACGAAGAGAAGTCCCGGGGTGTCTATGTCAAGAATTTGTCGGATTACTATGTTAGCAGTGCGAGAGAAGTGTATGAGATTATGAGAACTGGTGGTGCAGCGCGAGTTGTAACGTCGACAAGTGAGTCTTATTTCTGATTGGACTAAATTTAACCCTGATGTCCTCGCTAGACATGAATGCCGAATCGTCTCGATCACATTCAATATTCTTGATCACTATCCAACAGCGTAACACGGAAACAGGTGCTCAGAAGACCGGTAACCTGTACCTTGTTGATCTCGCAGGCTCGGAGAAGGTTGGAAAAACTGGAGCCTCAGGACAGACCCTGGAGGAAGCAAAGAAGATTAACAAATCCCTCTCAGCCCTGGGTATGGTCATTAACGCATTGACAGAAAAAGTCAGCCGATTCTGGAGCTTCCATGTGTGCTTAGTGGCTGATTGTCCTGTTACTAGGCCAAGCATATCCCTTACCGTGATTCCAAGCTAACCCGTATTCTCCAAGAATCGCTCGGTGGCAACTCAAGAACGACCCTGATTATTAACTGCTCTCCTTCGTCCTACAATGAAGCCGAGACGCTCTCTACACTTCGATTTGGTATTCGTGCTAAGTCTATCAAGAACACTGCCCGTGTCAATGCCGAGCTATCATCCTTGGAACTCAAGGGCTTACTCCAGAGGGCTCAACTTGCAAATACCTCCTACCAGAAACACATCGCTCTTCTGGAAGCCGAACTTGCCATTTGGCGTTCTGGTGGACATGTCGATGAGGCTGAGTGGGTACAATTCGGAACGAAGGGCGGTGCGGCTCCAACGAAGAAGCCACCCACTTCACCTACACCTTCCGCCTCAATGCCGAGTTCTCGAAGCATGACACCGGTCAATCCGGCTGTTGAAGGCCTTAGGGACCTGGAGAGTCGACCACAAACGCCAACGGTTGTTGCTTTGGAGAAGGACGAGCGTGAAGAATTCCTGAGGCGGGAGAATGAACTCAGCGACTCCTTGGCGGAGAAGGAGAGTGCTTTGACAGCAACCGAGAAAATGGTCAAGGAACTGAAGGAGGAACTCGCGTTCTTGAAGGAACAAGAAGCGTCCGTCAATCAGGTAATGATTCTGTCTTCCTGGCCGTTTTACAAGGCCCGTCATTGACGACTCGTGGTTAGGAAAATAAGCAGATATCCACAAAATTGAACGAACTCCGACTCCAAGTGGAACGACTCGACTACGAAGCTAAAGAGGGCAACATCACCATTGAAACACTGCGCGAGCAGAATATTGATACGACTGCGGAACTAGAGGCTCTCAAGAAACAACTCACTGATATGAAGTTGGCGCAGAAGGATGCTTCTGCAGATGACAAGGAGAAGCGTAAGCAGGAGAAAATGGCGATGATGATGGCCAAGTTTGATACGGTCAGTATTGGTTTTCGCGGCTGTCTCGTAAATTGTGCTTCTAGACTCACTTTTGTATGATGTGAGTAGCAAGGCGCTTTCTCCGAGAAGGACGAACAGTTACGACAGCTTCTCATTAAACTCGATAATATGGATAATGAATCTGCTGGGACCTTAACTTCGGATGACCTTACAGCGATTCGGAGGCAGATTGTGGAGGGTCAGACTGTCCTTAGGGAGACATTCGACAGACTCCGTCAAAGCCAAGAGGAGACTGAAATGGTCGTTAGGAGGAGAGACGAATTAGATGCTCGGGTGGCGCAGCTTGAAGCCGATTATGAAGAGTTACTCGGTGAGTCTGGCTCGAAGGTCCAATCGCAGTCTAGTTGACTTCTCTCGCCTCCAGAAAAGACGATCCATGACGAGGAATCTGGCGATGCAGAACCGATGCAAGATTTCAAGGTTCGCTCACATGTCGTTGTTCTAGATTTAGGCTGAGCTTTGTTTGTTCGCCAAAACAGAACAAGCTTGAGGCTCAATATGCTGCCAAGCGGGACGCCCACCTCAGTGAGGTAGCCGATCTCAAACAGCAACTTGAGATGAGGAGCAACGAGATTCGGGCTCTCAATGGTACAATTGACAGTCTCAAGAGTGTCAACGAGGAGCTCAAGGTAAGTATTGAAAGATTAGCCTATAAGTTAATTGGCCATTAATATTTGTGTTAGCGTGCATTCGCCGTTACCTCCGCTGGGATTGAGGGCGGCAAGAACCTAGCAGAGAGCGCTCAAGATCTTGAACGGACGAGGAAGGCAATCAACGTCCAGCTCGCGGAGTTTGACGGTGTAAAGAAATCACTTATGCGTGATCTTCAAAACCGTTGCGAGAAGGCTCGTAATTTCCCCGGTATTGCATTAATTCGCCACCCTGATTGGGTAATAGGTTGTCGAACTGGAAATCCAACTCGACGAAATCAAAGAGCAGTACAATAATGTCATTCGTAATAGCAACAGTAAGGCACAGCAGAAGAAGATGGCATTCCTCGAGCGCAATCTTGAGCAGCTTACTCTTGTTCAGAAGCAGGTCTGTAATAGCCACTCAATCAATCCTTTCGTTACTTATTTGTTTCCATGATAGTTGGTCGATCAGAATACAATGCTCAAGAGGGAGGCCGGAATTGCGGAACGCAAGCTCTTGGCTCGGAATGAACGAATCCAAAACTTAGAGGCCCTCTTACAAGATGCTGATCGGAGGTTGTCGGCCCAGAACCAGAAGTTCGAGGCTCAGCTTCGGACAGTGAAGGAGCGCCTGGATCAGGCTCGAGGTTTGATTTCCAGACTTTCTATCTTGCAGTCTGAGATTGATTATCCCTTCATCAGCTCAAAAGGTTCCTACGGCCTCGCCCTTGAATTTCGGTCGAATTGCCAAGCCGTTGAGAGGTGGAGGTGGAGCAGCGTCGCCACCTTCCGCTACGGCCCCCTCCGGGCCCTCAGCAGCCTCCAACCCTATGGGTCGCGTGCAGAACGAAGAGGCTGGGTAAGTCATTATTTAACTGGTTGCATGATTTATCTCTAACGTGGCTGGCTGCGGTTGATCTCCCGCTTTGATCTAGTGGTGGTAAGTTATATAATCGTTTTAGGTTAGTCAAAATACTGATCAGCTGATTTGATCATCCCCTTTAGCCAAACGGGCGTCATGGTTTTTCAATTCACGGTAAATTGAATAGATTGCTCTCGTATCATTTTTTGCTTTTGTCCTCTCCTCCTTTTGCTCTTCTCGCATACCCGGCCTATATCTTGCATAGCACATTTACTATCATTCTGCTTCAGAATGCATTAATAATTAACGGACACGGCTCGCTTCCGGTATACACATTTAGTGAGAAGGTTTGGTTTATGCGGAGGCTCGACAGCGTGGCAATCAAGTGGCGATGTGGTAAGGGCTTTTGTTAAGCCTGGTTCGATATGACGGGGGCAGGGAACGATTCACCTAATCGGAACCCGAATCTTACCTGAGTCGAGCAGCGGAAGGAATGATACGTGCAGTTTATTGACAAAGGCTGGAGGGTCAAGCGACGTCGAGTGCCCTTTCACGTAAGTTGACATGAAAATTTTTATGGCAGTAAGTGAACGGAGAGACCTTTTTAACCTTTGATTTACATGATTTCATTGGCTCGCCGAGTCCAGGGATACGCCCTCCAGTCGGAACCGTTTTCCGGGCAGTCGTGTGATAAAGGTTGGTCTCGGCGGGCCACCGTCTGGCATTTATTGAATTCTCGGTCGCGCTGGTGGAATAACAAGGCCTCTTTTTGAATGTCCAGTGTAGTCTGGATCGGGAATTGTCACACGGTGCCAAATTCATAAGTTCAGAATGGAGAGCCTTTTGGAGAGCAATAGCAGTTGTGGGAAAGTTGATTAGACTGACAAGGACGTGAGCTTCTGCTTCTTGCTGTTTTGCGGGGTCTTCGCATTATGTCATTGATGCACTATGGGGTCGGGAAGTAGATCGTCTAAAGATCGAAAACGTGTACAACGGACATTTTCAGCGACCATGCAAAGGGTTCTCAATGGTTGTTCGCCACAGCAAGTATGGCCATCACATTCGCTGGGCCACGGCGCACCAAAGTGTCGATGTTTGTCCGTGCTTGTCGTTCAGACGCAGCGGGGACCTGAGAATAGATCAAGATCTAATTCAGATGAGCATTAGCTTATTTGGTTGGGTTGAAACGCGATATATAATTTTTTATTCATATTTCCAGGAAAATGCCTCCGTTACGCTGGTTTAATTCCGTCGAACGCCTCGTCTTCCTGAATGGAGTCCTTGGAGTGACTGTTTACGCTAAGGGTCCCATCTTCTTCTCTCTGTTTTTGGCGCGGATGCCTCGTTCGCGTTCCGCACTCCTTTCACACCTTCCACTCTGTCCAGTCTCGTGTATCCTGGAGTCATATACCATTGCCCTTGTGAGTTGTCGTGTCCTACGCGTCGTGGTATTTGTCGAGAGCTCTCTATTGACTCTCTTCGGCTTCCCTGTTTCGTGGCTTTGACTAATCCAGCTGTTTCGAAGGATAATCTCTGCTGTTCCCATTGTTCTTCAACCATTTAATATTTGTTGGCTTTCAACCATATTTGCTCTGCCTAATCTTTTTGTTCGGTGAGCGCCATTAACCTCCCGAATACAACTACTCGCTTACCCTAGTCAGCCTAATCATAATCGCTCTACAAAATGTCGACAGTTAACTCCCGTATACCGTCTGGTTCTACGAATCCATCAAGGAACCACTCGCCGTCCCACTCGCCGACTAATGTGGGGAGAACCTCCTCTGCAAAAAGAGATTTGCTAACGGGTGTTATATAGACGCAAACGCAACGACTAATCAATGCCGGGGGCACTTATGCTGTTAGTAGTAATCTCAACGGGTTGAAGGGTTTGAATTCTGGGTGGCAAGTAAGTTACGGTAGACTCGAATTCGTGTTCGGAGTTGTGTATCTTCGGCTGTAGGTTTGGGCTGGTAATCACCCCAGAAACACGCCTGGGTCATCGGTGGCAAGTGTGCATGAGGTTTCACCCCCTCGAAGTGATGCTACTCAACGCGGTACTCTCAATGATTGGTCGTCGTTGTCGAGGCCCACGACGAGCAGAAGCTATGACGAGGTGCACGACCATATTAAATTGGTATGTATTGATGACCGTTTGTCTTCCCGATTTTTCACACTTCCGACATCAGGACTCTGTTTCCAAGAGGCAGACGCCCATTGGACAGAATGGTGTCCTAACGATCCCTCGAATTGTGAGTTATCGTATCAGTTAACGCTCCATGGGGAAGCTGATCGGTTGCTCAGGAACAAAGCTTGGTGTTAAAAAATGGTTGGGGACATTTAACTAGATGTGGGATTCTCATGCTAATAGATCACGAAAGGTTTAGTTTCTGCCAACTCGCCGACTCGGGCCTATGGGCCAGGCTATCAGAAATCCCCGGTTTCTGCTACGTTCGACACCCTACAGACTATGAGGAGATCTCCTAACGTGGACGACCTTAGCACGGCTATGAGGGGTATGGCTGTTGAAGATGATCATGATCTTCAGCGCCAGGCAGCATTGAACTTGTCGCGAAACCATCTTCCTCCTTCGAATTCCCTGTCTTATGGCTCTTTGCCTCAACCAGACTACAATTCACCCTATCAGGCGTCTCAAGGGACTCGAGACGCCTTTTCTGACAGTCCATTCAATTACGATCCTTATCGAGCGAATGCGGACCCCCCAGCATATTCTTCTCCTACTATAATGAACGGTACTCCAACCACAATCTATCCTAATGTTTCTCCTTTGGATCCCCACCGCCGACCGGGCTTCCTCTATGACTACTCCGGTAATCCTAGGCCACCCGCACCCCAGTTTTTCTACCCTACCCCAGGATTGCTTTACGGCCACCCAGGGCCCTCTCAACTTGCGACTCCGCAGATCATTCAGCCGGCCGGTATTTCTAGTTCTGATAAATTAGATATTCAGGTAAGCAGTGAACATATTACCCGAAGCAGAGGGGACTGAACCATTGTCCAGTACCCGACTGGCGTACCCACCCCAATGTTGACTCCCATGACGCCCCTGATTCCACCTCCTAATGGCAATTTCGGTGCACTAGACTCGAACCCGGGCCATCTGATTCCTTTCGCGCCTCCTCACCTTCCGCAATTTGCGCCGATGACTCCGGTGTATTCCAACAGTATATATCCTTATGCAAACAACCTTCGTCTGACCACAATGGTCCGAAGCAACCTTTTAGAAGAGTTCCGGACTCGGAAATCTCGTAAATGGGAGCTCACTGTATGTCTTATCCCCAAGCTTATCTGCCTTTTCGTTGATTCACCATTTCCCAGGACATCACTGGGCACATTGTTGAATTCAGCGCAGACCAGTACGGATCACGATTCATCCAAACCAAGTTAGAAAACGCGGGGATCGAGAAGATTCGCGCTGTATATGATGAGATTGTTCCGACTTATGCCATGAAGCTCATGCAAGATGTTTTTGGCAACTATGTGAGTTCAGTGTTGTGCCACGATCAGGAACCAATCCGTTTACTAGTTGCCTTTTTAGGTTATCCAAAAATTGATGGACTTTGGGACACAAGACCAGCGAGCTGGCTTGGCGCGAATCGTTGAAAATGAAATTGTTGACCTGTCACTCAATGTCTATGGATGTCGTGTTGTTCAAAAGGTACAGTAATCTGTCAGTCGTAAGCGGCATGGCTAATCTTTTGTCTATGACAGGTCATTGAGCTTTGCACGGCGGAGCAACAGACTCAGCTGGTTCGCAAAATAGAGCCACATGTTTTGACAGTCGTTAAGGACACAAACGGCAATCATGTAAGTGTGAATCTCTATCTCTGGTGGTTGAGTACAGTCGTTCAAGTCGTCTATACAGGTGATTCAGAAATTTGTTATGACAGTACCGCCAGAGCGACTGTCTTTCCTTCGAGTGTTCCGTGATGCTGCACGACAACTCGCTATTCACCCTTACGGCTGCCGTGTTTTGCAGCGTTGCTTGGAGTTTCTTCCCAATGACTATTGCCGTGGTGTGATCGATGAATTACATGGCATTGCGGACAACCTCATGCAAGATCAATTCGGGGTCAGCTTCCTTGGATTATACGTGCATTCAAACAATGGCTGACAATATGTGCAGAACTATGTGGTTCAATATGTTCTACAACATGGCCAGCCGCATGACTGTGTTATAATTGCTGCACAAATGAAGGGTCTTGTTCTCAAGATGTCCCGTCACAAGTTCGCTTCAAATGTTGTCGAAAAGGTGTTGATTCATGCCGACTCGGAAACGAGACGGAAGCTCGTTGGCGAGATCCTTGACGCCGACCACGGTGTTGATCCTGTTCATGCAATGATGATGGATGCTTATGGCAGTGAGCACGATCGGTTTAAGTTTAGGAACGTGTCTTGAACATCACTTGCAGACTATGTCATTCAGACCGCTCTAAATCAGGTTGAAGATGATCAAAGGGAGCACTTATATGCTCGAGTCAGATCGCATCTGATGGCTATCAAACGTGAACCCAGGCCGAAGATTGAGCCTAAGCATATTGTTGCGAGTAAGTGATTTGGTCATGGTTTTATCTTTATCTTATTTACATCCCATAATTTTCTAGTTGAGAGGCTCCTCTTTGGTGATAACTGTGATAACAATGGCATTTAAGCGAGTGCTGAACTCGAAATATTTGGCGCTATCATCATCTACTATCTCACACTATTGCAGGGGAGCGGAAATAGGTTACGATTTGCTGCTTCGTCTTTCGCTGTTTTTACTTTTGCATTGATACCACTTTATACTTCAATGATTGCAAGCTTTAATCGGACCCGGATCTTCTTTTCATTCACTACTGCACCTCGTTCCTCCTATCGTATATGTCATTTACTGTTCGATCGTTTTACATTCGTCACCTGTTTTTGCTCAGAGATTCCCTTACGGTGATTCGCTACAAAGAATTGTTATGCGGTGTAACAGAGCTTGATTATGAACAACACTTGCAGAGAAAGAGAAGCGAAGCTTGGAAGGAAATGAACTGTGATCCGGGACACATGATTTTCGGCGACCGTGACGTGTCGGACTCCCAAAGCAGGCCAAATAGAGGCGAAAGACCGTGAGTAGAATAGTCTGTTAGGCTTACAGCCAGCTACCCATCTTATTCCCTCTCGCCTCCACTTATTCCTTCTTACACGTTATGAGCGGCACGGAGGCAGCCGCTTCGCTCTTTGGTTCCGCGGACTCATCGTCCGACCCTTTTGCAACACTTGGGACGGATTTTAGTCAAGAAACGTCCGACAACCTCTTCGGTGGAGCCAATGCAAATTATTCGGCACAACCTGATGCTGCAGATATTTTCAAAAATCCTGCAGATCAACCAGAAGCCTCAAGTGGTTCTCCGGAGACAACCAATAGTCCACCTGCAGTGCAGGGTTATGGTCACACATCGAATCCTTATACTCCCGCTCACAATGCAAGCGCACCTTTAAATGGTCAAGGACCGTATGAGACCCACCAGCAGCGGGATGGAAACCATACTTCTCACAGTGGTGCTCCCCCTAGTAATTTCCCCCTTTTTGACTCTGGTCTATCGTCTCATTTTGTTTTCAGTGCAAAACTCATATGATGCCAATAAGTATGCACCGCCTACTGTACATGATCCATACGCACCTCCACATACTACCACCTACGCTCCTTCGACACATTATCAACCTCCTGCGTCGCAGCCCACTACCCATTCACATCCTGGGAATCAATCCTTTGCTTATGACAATCGGAGTGCAGCCGATCCATATGTTCCTCCTCAACCTGCGAATCAGTCTGCCTACGTTCCCCAGTATAACACCGGGCATTATGCACCAAACGTTAGCGGGACATCTTCGACACCAGCTTACCAAACTCCATACGCTGCCCCTCAGGTGTCCTCGTATACTTCTCCACCCCCACCGCCCAAGGCAAATTTGGCTACGGTGCCCCAACCACCCGCACCCACGACAACCCAAGTTACGAGGCCCAAAGTATCAAATGCATATGATCCGCCGTTTCTTGCAACGTCATACAGTCGACGAAACGTCTCTGGGCCAGCAAAGTATGGGCAAGGACACACTACGCCCGCCCATTCCGCTTACGCTGCATATCAGCCTGCTACCCCACCCCCACTCCCGCCCCCTCCACCACACGCACCAGTAGCATCCGCGAATGCCGCTCCTCCTTCCCCTCGACCTCCCCCAAAAACGCATGATGATGCTCCGGTCTACGCACCAACAACTCACACATCACCCGCAGCTCTGCCCGCTCCCCCACCTCCCTCCCAATACCAATCAACCAGTCAATCAGCCGCTTCCCATATGATGATTAATTCTTATGTCCCCGTTACCTATACCGCCAGTATCCCCCCATCTTCAATGAGTGCCCCGAGTTCAGTTGAATCCCAAAACAAGTGGACGCCCGCCAAGGATAGCCATGACCAACCTACCAAGGAACAGACTCCTCCCTTCCCTGGCACAGGATCTGGAGCAGATTTCTTCGACAAAGTTGACCAGCAAGCCAGCCGAGGGAATGCTGAAGAGCAGGCATCTGAACTGCAATCGCCTGATGATGCAGCATCAAGTCTTCAAGCTGTTGTTAGCCCCGAAGTTAAACCTATTTCAGCTCAGTCTCCTAATAGTTTAGTTTCATCGAGTCCGCAAAAGCCGTTGCAGGCCCTGTCCCCACCTAGAACGAGCCAGGAATCCGGTCGTATCTCCAGTCCGCGGCAAAGCCCTCGACCTCCTTCGACTTCGTCTCCAGTCTATGGAATTTCCCATCCACCTCGGGCTTCTCCTGACCTTCGCAGAGAATCTCTTGTGCGCAGTGAACAAATTCCACGGGCGAGGACTACCTCTCCAGGGGTGGATGGAGCTACCACCGTCACAAGTCCATACACCCTGCCTCCGAAAGGCCCTGCTTTACGCTCCAAATCCACTTCAATCACTACTAGCGATAGAGTCAGTTCTCCAGAATCCTCTCCTAATGCTGCGCACGAGCGTTATGCACCTCGAGGTGCCAAAGTTAGCAATGTATATGGCATTGAGAGAGTCGGGTCCCCTAGCTCCTTCTCGACTCGCTCATCTGATAGCCAACCGAGCATTAAACCCCAAATTCCTTCCTATCTACCGCCTGTATCAGAGTCCTCATATACTTCAATAGCTTTGACGCAGGAGCCCACCTCCATGATTGAAGATCCTTACGCCCCCTCACAATACAACCGTACGATCAAGCCTTCGCCTTCTTTTGGTAGCTATGGCCAGTCGCCATACAGTTATAGCACGGAGTTGTCACCTCAAGAAACCACTGTCAAGCCCACAATTGGCCCATATGCTCCTTCACCCTCACTTTTGGGAGCCAATGACTCTCTTAATCGGACTTCTGTCCGTGTACCAGTGGTGAGCTTCGGCTTCGGAGGTAAACTCGTCACTTGCTTCCATGACGAAGGCCCTTTGAACACTGGCTTTGACGTTGCACTTTCCTCACGAACTTCGACCAAGATTCAAATACGAAACTGGAAAAAACTCGTGCCAGAATCTGCACTAGACTCGACAGGAATTTTCCCTGGTCCTCTGCATGCCGATCCTGGTGCTCCAAGTGCAGGAATTATGAAAGCGACTGCCACTACCCAAGCTAAGACAAAGAAGACACAACTCCTCAATTACCTCATTGATCGTGTTGATGAAATTACTCAGGGGTTAGGCTACCTTCACAGTGGCAGTGCCGAGAAACGGACGGCAGAAGGGAAACTTGTCTTAGTGAAACTACTGAAGATTATGGTTGAAAATGATGGGCGGTTGACCGGAACGTAAGTCTGTCTCCCAATTTCCTTTATCTAAAGCTTAATACGCCTTGTAGCTCTCATTTAGACTCCGCTGTGCGAGTTGCTCTTGTGCCTAAGCTTGAGGGTTTGGTATCAGGCAATGACACAGGGACTAACTTTACCACTACCGCCGACACTGCTGGGCTTCTTGCAGACGGATCATATGGATCATTGGCTAACACAAGTGATGCGGCTCCAATTACTGTGACCACCCTTCGAGTAGCTGCACTTGACAAGATTGAGACCTTCCTTTTACGCAAAAAAAAACGTCGTCAAGCATATCACTATGCTCTAGATGAAAAGTTGTGGGCGCATGCAATGGTGATTGCCAGCAGTATTGACAAAGAGGCTTGGAAAGAGGTGGTCAGCGAGTTTATCAGGGCAGATCTAGGGGTCAAAGGAGACGGCGCATTCACTCTTCCCGGTCGCACCGACTCTCAAGCCTTGCCTACGAACGGGAGAGAAGGGCTTCGTATGGCATATAGTCTGTTTTCTGGCCAAGGAGCTGGTGCAGGTGCGAATATCATTCGAATATTGTTACCGATACTCCGTTTTGTCACTAACATTGCTGAAAATATGTAGTGCAAGAACTGGTCCCGAAGAATATGCTAGCAAGAGGCAACTCTAGACTACCCATTCCCGCGCCAACCATTCCAGCTCCAACGCTGGGGCAACCGACACCCGTGATACCTAACTTTTCCCTTCCTGCAGCTGGCACCAAAATTCCAACGGAATCTCTGGCAAAATGGGCAGAAACTGTAGCCATGATGTTAGTGTCACCGCTGACACCCGATGCCTCAGCGGCCCTCACTGCACTCGGAGATCAACTTATGGCGAATGGCTGGCTGGAAGCAGCTCATGCCTGGTAATTACCACGTTACACTCTCGTCATGATACAATATTGATTGTATATTTAGTTACATGCTCTCGCCGCAAACCTCGCCCGTTGGTGGCGTCGGAAATCCCGCTGCACGAATAGTGTTGTTAGGCTCTAAAAACCCTGCCACCATGCCGATATTCTCAAAGGATCCGGACTCAATTCTGTTCACGGAAATCATGGAGCACGCCTTCGCTACGGCTCCGGTTCCTAAAGGTCAAGAACCTAACCATGGTTTCCCTCATCTGCAAGCATACCGGTTGATTCGTGCCTATGCTGCAGCCGAAGCCGGCGACCTTGGCATTGCGAGCAGGTATATGAGCCATCTCACTTTTGCCCAAGTTTGAAACTGACCACCGTCTAGGTACTGCGAAGCCATCACAGCCTCTCTTGTCCGAGTATCCGTCTACTTCACGCCGACTTTATTGGAACAGCTGAAGGGACTTGCCGACCGGTTATCTGGCGTATCGCACTCTGACAAGACGAATTCGTGGATGGCGGGAAAGATTTCAAAGCCGAGTCTTGACACCATTGGCGGATGGTTGGAAGGGAGATTTACTAAGCTTGTTACTGGTGACACCGACAGCCCGGCATCACCTCAAGAAGAGTCGGGGAAACAAGATGGACATAGTTTCGCGGGACCTTTCGCACACTACAACACCATCTCCTCCACTACCAGCTCCGCGAGGTCCTCACCCGCACCCAGTTTCGTAACGCCTGCATACGCTCTCCCGCCTAGGACTGGATCTGCTATGTCGAACAAGACACCATATTGCTATGGGGTTGATAGATCCTCTTCTGCTATGGACCCCATAAGGAGGAAGAACTCGCCTGGACTTGCGGCTCCACCACCACCACCTCAAGCCATGTCTGCTGGACCAGCTATAACTTCGTTTCCATCGATTCAAACCCAACTGGGTAACTACAACAACGGAACATCTAATTACTCGAATGGGTACAGTCCAGGTTCGGACTTACAGACACCTAAACCGTCGTTGAATCATGAAGAGGGTGATGAGTCGAACGTCCAGGAAGTTACCTGGTGGGGTTCGTCAGGATACGGAAGTAATGATAATGGAAAGACGCCGACTGTAGCACATTTTGAAAAGGTGGAGGATACACACGGTGGTGTGGATAATAATGGGTTCTTCTCGCCAATGATGAATCAGAAATTCATGGTTGGACCCCAGTCAACTTCACCTGCCTCTGGACATAGACAGTATTCCTACGAAGAGGACGATGAGGATGACTTAGGACTTGGCAATAACTCGAATAAGACAAAGGAGCAGACGAGTGAGAGTAATGGGCCCCAGGACACCAAGCCTGTTGCGGCTGCCGCCACTTCTGCACCTGCACAAGAGAAGAAACCTGGTACGTTCAAGGCAGTTTCTTTAACTTCTAGACCCTACTAACGGTACTCTAGATACTCCTACACAGAGCTCAGGATGGTTCTCTCGCTGGTGGGGTCGCAAAGATAACACCTCAGGTGGACCGATCAAAGCTAGTCTAGGCGAAGAGAGCTCATTCTATTACGACAAAGAGCTCAAACGCTGGGTCAACAAAAAGGTACAGTTTTCATCCAACTAAAACAGTCAAATTTCCACGTCGCCATAACACAGACTGACACGAGTTCTATTCTATTATTACAGGCAGGGGCAGAGACACCGAAAGCAGCAGTGCCACCGCCACCTCCTCGAGCACAAACGGCGTCGCCTGCCATGACAGGACCTAAACCTGGTGGAGGACCCCCCTCAAGACCACCATCAGGACCACCAGGGCCACCAAGTAACGGAGCTAATGGACATGCACTTGGAAGGCCAGCTAGCGCGATTGATTTGACTACTTCACCGCCGACTAGTAAACCAATCATGCGCGTAAGATCGAATTTGGCTCCTCCTGGAGTAGATTCTGCACCTCCTACGCCTACGGGGACTAGACTTGCTCCTGGTCCTGCAGGTGCAGCGACTGGTGGACCGCCTACCAGGCCAAAGAGTTCAACTTCGCAGAAGAGGAATGTGAGGAGTAGGTATGTTGATGTGTTTGCACAGGAGGGTGGTGGAAGCGGTGCTTGAACGGAGAGGTGCTTTTATGGTGATTTATTCTTGTATTATACCTTTCCAGCTTCTTTTCGAATTCGTCTACGGGAGACTAAAAGTCGTTTATAGTGTCTGATGTCCTCCTGGTGCTTGTTGTGTCGCTCATGAACAACATGGTCAGAACGCTTTTGTTATGATATATAGAGCTCTGTTCCTCTCTCTAATAATAGGTTTTATATACATGGTTGACTATGTGTCTTGCTAAGAACGCGTGCGGTCAGAGGAAGAGCTTGAAAGGGTATCCACGGTTCTTGACACGGAAGAGAGAGACAAGGACAGAGTATATTATGATTATGACGGCCGACCAGAGGTAGATTTGGGCGCGTTGACGGTTGGGTGAGGATTGGCTTGGTACGACGAGGACGAGCATGAGGAATGCAAAAGAGAGGAGACCGTCTGTGAAAACGAATGTTAGCACATGAAACAAGTGGTATAAAAACACGCACAGATAAATGCAACAACATGAACCTCTTGACCATACTGGCTCTGGAAACCGGCAGCAATCCAACCGCCTCCACCAACATAAGGCATATTCCGAATCCTAGTGAACATATAACCAGAAGTCATGATAAGAGAAGTGAGAACAACCCCAAGGGCCCAGGTCCATCGGGACTGTAAGATGGGAGAAGCGAAACGAATGGAGAGAAGAATGGAAAGACCGAAGATGGTGGTGAGAAGAACACGAGTCCAGTCAATGGGATCGTGGTAGGGGATTTTGGTGGGCGTGTGACGGGAGAGGAATTCAGCGAGTGGGCCGGCTTCGAAGCCACTGTTGTTGGTGTAGTGAGTGGGATAAGCGGATACATGACTGATTGGAAGTAACGCACTCTGAGAAATCGTATTTGTCGGGAACGGTTTGGCGAGATGCGCGATTGCCTTCGGTTGGTGCGAAAGCGAAAACTACGGGTGCAGATGACAGACCGAGCTGGAATAGTGTTGGGTGTGCAGAACGAAGGACAAGAGTAGCAGACATACTTTCTGGAAGACGGTGGGACCGTCGTCAAAGTCCAGCGTGGCAAAGAAGTGGTTGTCGCGCTGTTCCTGGGGCACACTCGTCCATGCCTTTGCTATAGCGTTCCATGCGGGGTCAAATTCCCTTCAGAAAGTGTGAGCACGCAAATTAACAGCTGTAAATGATACCCACCTGCAAGGGCTGCACTTGCGTCTCTTGTCAAGCGCTGTGAGCTGAACCGAGGCCGACCAGGTACGCCTGGGAGATGTGAGGAGGTCGTAGGACTTTGGGTCAAGCTTGATAACGCCATTGCCGTCCTTGGAGAGCTTGAGGAGCTTTTCGTACGGGGTTGCAGCAAAGACGAGGGGGGCAGCGAGGAGGGCGAGGAGGGCCTTCATGGTGGTAAGACGTGTCTTTTCCGGAAAAGGAAAGCGGGGCTGATATTGCGCGGAAATGTTGGCGACACTCTGCAATGACATCGCATGCCCTCCTCCTCCGTCTTTTTCTCTCTCCCACATTTTTCTCTCTCCATGTTGCACTCAAGTATCTGCTCGTCTATGCCGACAACATAGGCATCACGTATTATCTCACGAGGAGGCTGAGTGAGCTTGATGTGCACGAGCTGCACGATGTGTGGGGATTCATATGGTGATTTTACTGGCTGTGTGCTGGGGGATGTACTGAACAGGGAGAAACAGCCATCTGCTTGTGACGCGACCAACAAAGTCGCGGGCTCTTGAGGTGTTTGTGGTCGAGACTGCACAGCGCTCAACCCACATTGCAATGATCGTGCGTCTCCCTGTACTTTGTACATCCGACCCGGCTCACAGAATCTTCAGACACTATGGTTTATGCAGTCATCCCTCCACGACCTGTCATCCACCCGTCGAGAGTCGCTGTCCTTCACCATCTGCCAACGAGTTCTCCATAAATGTCATGAGATCATATTCAACGATCTACCACGCCCCACATCATCTCCTTACCCTCCCTTCAAGCTCTCTGCATACTCCCCCTTCTCTCGGAAAAAGGTCAGGCACCATGTTGAACCTGCTTTTGTGGGTATGGGCGTTGTTCTAGCAGGCACACCAGCTATGCCAGCTCTTGCCGAATTTACCGGCCAGATTGCCATCGAACAGGGACGCGCTGACGATGACGGAAGGGAGTTGCGTAGTCTACAGATGATCGAGACTGATGTTGCCCCGGATGTGGTTGTACCCAAGACCAGCGACTCAACTGGTGTGGATGACGATGTGGAAGAGGTTGATAGTCCACAAGTGGACGAGAGTGGCGAACTGCCGTCTCCTGCCCTTTCGGGGCAAGGGGATAATCAGGAGGCAATTCGACAGGGTGCTCAATTAGGTCGTAGGCGGACAATTACTGCTGCTCAGACTGTACCTGCTCTTCCCCTTCATTTGCGTACGATCCGGCGGACGAGGGCTTCGGAGGATCCTCTTGGCCAGCTTGATGCCGAATTACCACCGTCTGCTGCGCCCCACCAATCCTCACCTTCTCTTTCTGCGCTGAGAGGACCTCCACGGTCTGCAGCTCCCAACACGCCCGATGTTCTATTGGAGAAGTATGATCTACTCGCGCAGACGCAACTTCTACGCGGACACTACTGTCATTCAGAAGTACGTCAATCATTCAAATTGAGCTTGAAAGAAACTGACATGTGAGATCGTAGATCCAATTCATCCTGGATCTCGAAAACATCTGCAATCGTCTTCTCATTGTTCCCAAGCCTGCTCGCGTAAGTGCACTCAGAGCAGAGCTCACCGCACTTAATCATAAACTCCCTGCCGAGGTGCGTATCCATCCTCGCTCGTCGTGAGCCTATATTGAGCTGGTCTTCTAGGTCTGTATGCCAATGTGGTGTGGCTCGTCGGATTCACCTCGTGGCACCAATAATATACCCCTACCACACCATCGTATAGTCCGAATTCCCCCAGGAGAATCCGTCGTTCTCAACTCGGCAGAGCGAGCACCTTACCTGTTGCTCATCGAGATTCTTCACGATGACCTCGACTTCGATCCAGGAAAACGAGCCAACAAAGAAGTATTGAAGAAGATCGTGATGAAAGAAAACGAGCGACAAGGTGCTTCAAAGGACCTCATTCCCTTTGGTCGTGGAAAATCAAAACAACAGCCACAGCGGCCAGCCGCCGACCACGATGACGACGCCACTGCAAGCCCAGTTCCGGGAATGTCAAACACACCACTTATCCTCCAAACTTCCCCTTCAGCACCTGGTACACCTGGTACCGGAAGTACCACATTCTCCCTCTCAGCAGCAACAGCAGAACCGACAGATAACCCCGACGAAGAAATCGATTTGGTCGAGCAGTTGTACGGGCCTGAAAAATCCCTCCGGTCTGCCAACCTCGACCTCGCAGAATCAATTGTGTTACCTCCCGCCCCGAAGAATAAAGACCTCGATATGGCTGCTTGGTCTTCATACGATTCTACTTCCGTTCCGTCTCCTTCCAGCCCCGACCCTGACTCGTCCGGACCTCCATACAAGCGACACCACCACTATCATCCTCCTGGGATGAGGAGAAGCCAGAGTGGTATGGTGATGGTCTTGCAACCCTCATCGACATCTGTAACAAGCGGTAACGGGACTCCGACAGGACAGCCTAATGGTGGCGGACTGTCATTGGATGACTACTCTCAACGAATGCGGACGGCAGCCATCATGCTTGCTCAACTCAATGCCAATCTCGTCAGGGAACAAGTCGCGCCTATACCTATGCCCAACCCACTTTCAGCATCTATACCTTTTTCAGCTACACTCGCTTCACCCATTTCTACATCAACGAGTAGGGGAGCTTGGATCCCGGGAACAAGTTGGTTTACGGGCTCTTCATCCTCAACTGGTACTACATCGCCTTCCACAACAGCTACAGATCAACTGGCTCTCCAACAAACGCCATCCACATCCTCAGCACAGAGTAGAATGCGATTACAATATGCTGAAGCTGAACAAATCAGGGGTAGAATTATGAAGGAAATGTTGGGTTTGGAAGAAGAAAGGATGGAGAGGATGAGAGAGAATAGATTCTCTAATGGTGGAGCTGGGCTAGGGATCAGGGGTGTTGATGTTGGCGGTGGTTCAGGAGAGAATAGTGCTGAGGATGAAGGAATTATCAGGAGGGAGTTGAATAAGGCTGATCCATCTGCTGTTGTGTTTAGTGAGAGCTGGGCCGCAAAGAAGGTATTTTTTTTTTGTGTTCGTTTAACTCGCTTTCCTTTAGTTGCTGAAAATGGGCAACGTAGAGTCGGATAAAGGGTGCATCACCTTATGGCCACCTTGGTACGTCTGTCTCCTCCAACTCTGACTACGTCTGATGAAATCTTTAAACAGCGAACTGGGATTGCGTGTCCGTGATTGTTAAAACGGGCGGTGATCTACGACAGGAACAATTAGCTGTTCAGCTAATACGGGAGTTCCAACGGATATGGACAGAAGAAAACTGTTCTTGTTGGGTGCGATAGTACGTGATTCCGCAACTTTCCCCTGGTACCCTTCTCATGCTGTTCGTAGCTTCCGAATATTGATCCTGGGCGCGAACTCTGGCTTGGTAGAAACTATCACCGACGCTGTATCGATACATTCAATAAAAAAGGCCGAGTATGCGAAACGGTTGGCTCAAGGAAAGCTGGGGCATGTTACCTTGATGGACCATTTCAAATCGGTCAGTATACTTACGTCCGCGTCTCAACTGAAAGAAAGCTAAAGTAAAACAAATCAGACATACGGAGACCCCTCATCTGCCAAATTCGCTCGGGCCCAACGCAATTTTGCGAAATCCCTCGCAGGCTATTCAATAGTCACATTCCTCCTCCAAGTCAAAGATCGTCACAATGGCAACATTCTTTTAGATCGAGACGGACACCTCATTCATATCGATTTCGGGTTCATCCTGAGTAACACACCAGGCAACATTGGTTTTGAAGCTGCACCATTCAAGTTACCCCCGGAATATATTGATGTGCTGGGTGGTGTGACTGGGGCTCCGTTTTTGGAGTTCAGGAGATTATTTAGAGAGGGTTTTGAGGCTGCTAGGAAACACTGTGATCGGATTATCAGTGAGTCACTGTTTTATGCATCTTTGTTTTGTCTTTGGGGTGATGCTGATAATTGAAAATGTAGCGCTGGTGGAGCTGATGCAGAAAGACTCGACGTTGCCATGTTTCGCATTGTACGGCGAGCAGACGGCACAACATTTGAGGGATCGATTCCAACCCACGTTGACACATTCCTTGATCGGAGAGTATGTTGACCGACTTATTGACACGTCACTCGGCTCGAACTGGACGAGATTGTATGATTCTGTGAGCGTTCTTGTCTCCGTCCAAGGTTTGACCTGGAAACTGATGACACCACCCGCAGTATCAATATTATTCACAATCCATTCTATAACGGACAATACTTGATCTTCGTTTCTTTGTATCTTCTTTTTGTGCACGATCATCGCCCTGCCAACGTTCTAGTAACTTTGCACGTCGCTCATTCTCGGTATGATCATCTCTATAAGCCAAAGCAATTACGGACAAATAAATAACTAGGGCAACTTTCCTCATTACGAGAAAATGTGGGAATGGAAACAGAACGAGAGAATATCCATCGAACAGATTGCCAACTCCATCCACCTACACACAACAGCACACAGCTTGAATAGATGTCAACGATCAGCCAGAAAGCAGATGGCTAACTAGATATAGCGGGGACTGATTATTATGATACAGTTTTTGGAGACTAGGTTGATGATGGGCGCTCAGGCAAACATCTTGTCGTAGCGAAGGAATACCACTCGTAGTCTGTCCAGAAGAGAGATGGGCTCAGCGAGCCGTCGCGCGAAAATGAAGGCAGGCTGCGCACCAAAGTTATCCGAAGAATCACACCAACATTTACCCTTCTTGTGAAGATCGCCCTGAGGGCAGTGTTGGAAGGGCTCATGACGATAACCTGAGAAAAGTATTTTAGCTCTCGTGCAGGGTCGAATCGGATATAGAATGCTCAAGGCACTTACCAATGTCATTGAAGAAGTGCTATTTTATCATTTAAGGGACACAACGGTCTATTTTGAGATGCTGCGGGAGTTTTAGAGATAGAGAACTTACAATTTGTTCCTTCCTTGCAAGTAGAGCGGCACCGATACTGTGAACCGGAGCATCTCCCCATCGCTATTATAAGAGTGTAATTGAGTGACCGTCGGATAAACTGGGTCGGGGTTTAAGCGTGTTACCTCGTAGTAGAATCCACCGGCTTGGTCTAGGTAATCGAAGAACTTGGAATACGCTTCTCCTCTCCAGAATTCCATGTCGCCAATTTCAAAGTTACTCCAGACTGCACGGGGATGAGAGAAAATGAGGGATCCATATGCGTGGAAAATTAAAGAATGCGTACAGTGACAGCGGTTATATGTGCTACCATTATCGTCTGACAGGAACTGCATCGCGTTTCCTTCCGCGACAAGCTCAGGGTGTTTTTCGGTAAATTCTGGAACACGAGGATAGTAAGCACGTTCGTGCTGCGGAGTTATCATGTGTGAATCGTACCTTTGACTGTCTTCCACAGGGTTGGGATAGTGGTCTCGTATTCATATAGTGAGATTGTAAACCCTTAATCCCAACGTTAGAAGCATTGAATGACAGCGTGCTTAGGAAAATCCTTCACCGTAAACCTTGTTGTTGTCCTCCATGTATACGAATGGATCGTAGTCGATGTCACAGAAGAATTTAATGTCGGGTCTATGAAAACGTCAGAGATGCGTTCCAGGCAAAGGTCATGCAGAATGGACTCACTCGACTCTGTTGAGCAAGCAGAGGTTCAAGGTTAACACTAGAACTGTGATAAAATCGATGACAAACCTCCAGTAGTACCTGTAAGGCTTCAAGACTTCCTGTCTGTAAAACCACTGAGGGTCACAGTTAAACAGAGGCTCAATCTAAAATAGATCCACACTCACGCCAGAGTTGAAGCGGCACATGTTGCGGTATCTGTTCAGATATCAATGTCGGGACACGAC
>KQ962096.1:71723-96513 GCA_001563735.1 Leucoagaricus sp. SymC.cos
ATTTGACATCATCGAAAATAACGCAATCAATCCTCGCGTATGACTTCCATTTGCTCGATGGACCATGCCTTCGCGATTGGATTATTTTAACCAATGAAAGTGATCCTTCAATCAATGCACGACTGGCGTCCCACTCGGTGTCATCAACTCCTTTCCCGATTATTAGCACCTTCATTCGAGGAAGGGTACTCAACGTGACCTCTCCTGGGGTTTTTGGGAGTCCGAGGCCGTTGGGAATAATGTCTAATGCAGGAGCGGCGGGATCGTAGTGTGAATGATGGAGGTCCAAATGGAAACTCTGAATGGTATCTGGAAACCAGAGCGATAGGGAACGTGCACTCATCCAGGGCTGTTCGATCAGTACTCTTTGTGACCATAATATTTCTGTGTCACATCGAAAATAGACTAGTTGAGGTAAAGATGCGAGAAATTGCTGTCTGAGCGCCCAGATATCTGTCGGCTCTGGGTCGAGAGGCGTTTGATTGAGGGAGAAGGTCAGGTGTTGAAGGGATGGAAGCTTGACATAGTTAAAAAAAAAGAATGGTGTCCAGGGTGTTTTATAATCGTACACCCAGTCGAGAGACTTCGAATCTGGTAGAATAACGTCTCCAGGCTGAAGTATACGGTCGTTCAGCCGATCCTGATCCTGAAGGGGGACCAGCGATTTTGCTATCAAATATCTCAGGTCGAGGACATTTGAGCAATGCATTGAGACAGAAGTCTATGTCTGTATGGTCCAGATACAATGCGATGAGATTCTCGAGGGGAAAAAATGAAGGAAGTTTAACGCCACTCCAAGCCAGGTGTGTCAATAAAGGAAGCGGGAAGGTCGTTTGATTGAGCCCACACAACCACACCTTTTCCGTATTAAACTCCACTATGGAAAGATTCGGAAGTCCAGTGCAAAGTATACCGTCCATCATGGGCCACGGTTCTTCGTAGTCAACATCGTCCATCTGGCAGTAAAGTGCGATGAACTTTCCGGGGTTTTCACGGGGGGAGAGTTCTAGGGCAGCATAAGCCCCAGCGTCGGTGATACCTTGCCAACTCAGCAACACCTGTAGGTCGCGACTATTCCGAAAGAAGAGGTGAATCATATCTGGATTATAGGCAGTCTCAGTAAATCTCGGAGACGTCCATAGTGATGGACATGTCCAAGCAACCTGACACCAAAGTGAATCATCGCCAGAGCTCTAGGGGTCTCAATCGATTGAGTGCCTGCTCGAAGATTGCGGCTAGAACCTCGTGAGGTAGAGCAGCTGTAGTAGCGTTCAGCTCGTTGAGATGGCGCAGTATTGAGCACTTCGAGTCCTCAGCTGAAGGACTTCACGGTCTAGGCCTTCGACTGTTGCATCGGCGAGTGCGATTTCATCTTGATGACGAAAATCTAGGCAGAGAATACAAATCAGAAATGTTCATCCCATTCGAAATGTGCATAGACGGACCGGCTCTCATTACTTTTGTGAAACGTTCTGGGTGTAAGTAGCGATTGATCATATCACCAAGAGGGCGAAACTGCAGGATCCAAACAAGACAAACATTAGACGCACTTAGATGCCAAGGTCTTAGTGGTAAGTTCAAGGTACACAGTCATATTAATCTATACGTTCTTTGATTGTGCGGGACGACACATATATCGACGGCAAATATACATGAGGCTGGGCATGATTATCCATATATTTATAGTCACGCTGACTTGTTAAAGGGACTCGTACAAGGAGCGAACAACGTAGGATTGGAGGGTAAATGTGCAAGATACAGATGAGGTAGACTACCACTGTTCATATCTAAATAGAACAACAGACTATAATCAAGACACCAAATTCACAAACCACGGCGACACGAGGACAGTACACAGTTTGCACCGTGTGTGACATTCCAACATGATTTAGATTATACTCCGGTGGAGGAAGGAACGTGAGTGTCGACTCGTTTCATACGAGATCGAGATGTCTTGCCTCAACGTCGGATGAATCGCAGCCGTACGATTAGTAGATGGAGATCTGTGGTTCATCCGCCGAATTCATCGTGCAAGCCTTCTCGAATCGAACGCCCCAAAACTTCTTGAGCATTGCGCTCTGTAACGATCAACTGCTCAGGCTCCATCCACAAAACATGCGGTCTAACCCTGTCAAAGCGCAAACATTGGATTTTCTCATATGTCCCTCCATTTGCTCGATGGGCTTTCCCTTCGCGTTTGAATGAATTCGATCAACGACGGGTGCATCCTTTCCAAGACAGTATTGCCATCCCAGCTAGAGGCGTGGAGCCCTTCCCCAAGATTTAGCTCCTTCATTCTTGGAAGAGTACCCCGTGCCTCTTCCGGGACTCAAGGAAACTTGAACATATATGTAGCGGGGAGATCGAGGGGGTGCAGCGCCAGTGGAGGTCCAAATGCAGCGATGGATAAACTCGTTCCAAAGCAGGCGGCCAACTGTCCATGCAGCCGTCATTACAGTATCCCTTTCTAACAATCAATTCCTTCATTCTCGGAAGTAAATCCGGCCTCTCCGTTGATGTTGCGGTGACTGTGAGGGCATCAAAAATGAAGTCGAATACAGCCGAAGTAGTATACAAGGACATATGGTAATTGATGTCCAACTGAAGCTGCTGGATAGTGGAGGAGAGCCAGGAAGCACCGGGAGAACTTGGTGACTCGCTCAACGTTCGTTGAAATATCCCTATATCACACCGATAACGGGCTAGGTGGGGCAAAGATGCCAGGAACTGTCTGAGCGTCTGAGAATCTGGCGACTCTGGGTGGGAAAGCGTGGGATAGCAAGAGCAATCCAAGCATTGGAGGGATGGGAGTTTGACATGGGTGAGTAGAAAACGTGTCCACGGTGATCGGGTCTCACAAGTCCAATTAAGGGATGTCAAGTTCGGTAAAACCACATCTCCACGCTGAAGATATTGTTCGTGGACCGGCTTAAGGTCGATGTCTCCACCTGCAGATATACACTGGAACACCTCTAGTTGAAGGTACTCCACCAAAACGTTCAGACAATCGGATTGATTCACATATTCCAAGCATAAGGAGGTGAGATTCTTGAAAGGCAAGCGGGACGGAAGCTTGAGGTCACTTCAAGCCAGACGAATGAGTGTAGGAAGGATAAAGGCCGGTCGACCGGCGCTCTTTGCCACATGCTTGCTGACAAGTTCCGCTATGTGAAGTTTCGGGAGCCCAATGTCAAGGATCTCCTGCATCTTCAACCAACTTTCAGGTTCTTCGTCTTCAACATAGATGGCCTCGAAGCCAGTGAATTCGTGGCCCACTTGAAAGTAGAGTGCACGCAACTTTGCTGGGTTATCACGGAGGAGGTGCTTCAGTATAGAATACGGCAACTCTTCGGAACACTCTATTTCTCGCCAACTGAGTGACACCAGGAGATTCCGGCTATTTTCAAAGAAAAGACGGAACATGTCTGGGTTATAGGCGGTGTCGCTGATTTTGAGGGAGGTCCATAGTGATGGAAGGGTCCACACAACCTGGTCCCAAAGTGAACAAACACTGCCGAGGCGAAGCGGGAAGGGATCATTGCCATCGGTCCAAGGATTCCGACCGAGGGTTTGCTCGAAAATTGTAGCCAAAACCTCGCGAGGAAGCATGGCTGTAGTAGCTTGTTTTTCGTTGAGATGGTGACAGTATTGCGCTCTCCGAAGTCTCAACTGAGGGAGTTCCTGATCTACGCCTTCAAGAGCTTCTTCGAGGAGAATGATTTCTTCTTGGTGGGGAAGATCTGGGCAGGAAATTCAAATGACTGATGATCATACTCCCTTTCAGCTGGAAGACAAACCTTCTCTCATTTTCTCTAGGAAATTGATGCTGTGGATTTTTTCAAAGACTGCTGGAATTTGAAATTTGACAAGTTTCTAAATTCCACCAAATTCTACTAATTGCATACAAACAAGATCAAATTTGAAATGTTCTGCAATTGTAAGTTACTGGAAGTACTGGTTGTCAGCATCAAAAGTTGAACATTGAACATTGAACATTGACCTTCTGTGCTCTTGAGTGCCTTTGGGCGGCCCAAAGAGAATTTCCAGGCTGCAAGGAGGAGACGGAGATGTCTAAACTGGCCATGAGCTACAAGACTACGGCGTCATATAAGCCCGTATAGCTCAGCCGGTAGAGCATTGTACTTATGAGGTTACATTCTGGCCATGCAAGGGTCTCGAGTTCGAATCTCGATATGGGCATTTTTTTTTGTGACTTCGACTATTCGAGCCATTTTGACCATGCTCTGCATTGTTTTAATAATCAGCGAAGCCAAATGGTTCTGTGGTAGTCCCACCTTGACCGTGACGCCAATTTCTGGAGTAGTCACCCATATAATGGTACAAGCAGTGAACAATATACAAAACGACAATAAATGCACCGAGACTGGTATCAAAATAATACCAGCACCATAACAGAACATAATTTAATCCTCCCAGACATTGACCATCTCGGATTGGTGAGTCATAACAGCAGCGTCCTTGCGGACCGGGTTTACTCGGGGATAGACGAACTACAATGTTGTTGGGACGGCATAAGCTTCAAATTTTCAGGCATGAAAATCACCTACCCCCTCGTTATACTCGTTCATGACTTCAGCAGCAATCAGTTCTTTGTCTTTAAGCAAAATTTGATACGAGTGCGCAAGGATATTCATCTGCCCTGGAGTTAGTTGACAACAAAAAAGAAAGTTTGGAAACGATACCTGGACGCCAGTCAGCCCCATCACAATCAGCATGAGGATCCAGTTTGACGAGGATGTAGCCATCCATAGGAATGCGTGAATGGGTGAATACAAACTGAAAAGTTCTAGCTCCAATTCTCCAGGGTTCCAGGTGGATAGCTCTTGGACTTTTGCAGTTTTCGGAGGGAGGGGTTTGGTCATTGAGGGGGGCTTCATACCGAGAAGCCAACGCCAAGAGTATGAGAAAGCGTACCACGCTCCAGAACGAAGTTGAGCACCCATTGAAGGCGGCTTAAGTGGCTCAAAGTCAAGTTCCGCAGCGACAGTTTTTGCGTTTGGTGATGAAAGGGGGTCAACACGTCGATGGAATCGATATATCCTCGTACGAGACAACAAATAGGCAGTGTTGAAGAATGAAACACAAAAGAGGAGAGCTGTCAGCGGCAGAGTCTTAAAGACGCCGTTAATGGTTAACGAAGGATACAGGTCAAGCATACAGAAGGTGCATACCCAGTCAAACCATGACGTTCCCTCACCCTCATGGTACATATCCTCCCAGCCAAGCTCGGCATCCGGGACCTTGCGTATTTGACTGATGCGTATGCAGAGGTGGAGAAAATGCATGGCACCCCCAAGCAATCTTGCCGAGGTTTTTGCCGACGGAAGGGGAACGTTGTTGGGAAAGATGGCTATCTCAAAAGCGATTGCAGAAGGTATCGATGCGATTCTAGAGTACAGTTAGCCAGGCCCACCTATTCGTTCACAGGGAACAAAAACTTGCCTTTCGTACAAAGACTTTTTGCGGATAACGGCTTTTCGGACAGGCGTCCCATCACCGTTGGAGACACTGACAGATTTGCGAACCTTGCGCTGTGGTGTACCGTACGGTGGTGGTCGTTGGGCGCGAGCAGCTTCCCAGTCAAAAGGAAGGGATGAAGATATAGAGGGGGCCGAAGCAGGAGAACGGTAGATTCCAATCGATTGTCTACTGCGTGGCGTGACTGGAGGATTGGCTAGAGGTGATTTTGGAGAGGATTGGCTTGACGGACGCGGGGATCCAGGAACTCCAGCAAAGTTTTCTTGAGCAAAGCGGCGGAGGGACATGGCCAGCAACAGGAAACACGGTTATCAGGCGTTGAAACGCGTCGAGTCCACAGCGAGGCCAAGTCACTTGACTCGCCAACTCTCTGTCACACTCTAGACTTTGTGCGTATTTGCACGTCCCCCCGAACGTACAAACACCAAAACAAAAAATGTCACGGACGCATTGTGGCTCCACTGTGACCCCCACACGTGCACCAACACGTGTTGGTTGAACAATTGGAAATGGCAAATTTTGAAAACGGATAGAATTGCGTTACCTTGTCCTCCGCCCCCACCTTTCTGCTTCTTTAAAATCCCTCCTCCCGAGTGTTACCTCTCTTCCTTCAGCTTTGTGCCGAGCCGCGTGTTACGACCGCCCCAATTTCCACCACGTCTTCAATTCTCATACGTCCTCGCACAACGACAACATCCTTTTCTGCTTTGAGCGGTGAGACACTTCGACACCATGTCTTCGTATGTAACCTCAATCATGGGCCATAAAGATAGGATGGCCGGTGATCCCTCTTCTTCTCACCGTGGTGAACACCGTGAACACCGCGACCGCGAACCTCGTCATCGAAGCTCGTCCTCCCACCATCATCACCGCACTATTTCTTCTACGACGCTACTTCTAGTTCTCTCTCTCGTCTTGGCAGTTCTCGCCGTCATGCTCTCGCTTCCCTCCAATGCTTCGACTACCGGTACGGGTACTACAGGAGGAGAAGGCAGTTCCGGCGTCCTGGGTTACTTGACCCCCAAAAGGACGCAAGCACTTATTGCCCGCGAGAGCGCTGTTGCTGTGCGTGAAGCCGAGGTCGCCCGTCGTGAAGCTGAGCTTCTGGTTGGAGCACCAGGTGGTGTCGTTCCCTCACCTGCTACTTGCGCTCCCTGTGTCGCCTCAACAACCATTGAAACCGTTACCGCTCCTGCCGCAACCATTATCAAGGAAATTGTTAAGGAAGATTCCCTTACACCACCTGGCTGGACTGGGGCTCGCGCTGAGGAACTTTTTGAACGTGAACTCAAGATCGCCGAGCGTGAACGAGATATCAGCAAACGTGAAGAGAATGTAAACCGCCGCGAGCACGATGCTGCTCGTCGCGAATCATGGATTATGGAACAATTGATGTACGTGTTCACCCGCATAGCTAACGACGACATGTTGACAAGTTGACAGTACTCTCGGCAATGACAATCCCCAGACAGTTGAGGAAGAATATGTGTACGAGCCCCCAGCTCCTAAGCGGAAAGCCCCTAAGGTACCCACGCCTCCTACCCGTCGATCCGACCTCTAAGGCGACGGGGGAACAAGACGAAGACCTCTCTGTCCAGTCCGTAGTAATCCCTCCTTGCCCTCGACTTTCGTATCCCTAGTGGGCTAGGGGACTACGGTATTTCTTCCTCGTCCCCCCCCGCCTATGAGTAGACCGTCGATATGAATGTGGGGTATGCCCGATCGTGTATCATACGATACCGTTTCTGATCAATCGATCGAATATCGATCTCATCGTCCTTTCATACATGTGACGCACCCTCCACCTTTAGTCACGGTCTACGACCCCCCTTCTATTTGCTATTTCATTTTTCCGAATCCCAACTGACATATCTTTGTTAGTTCCAGCCTCTTCCACCCCCTGTTGCCGAGACCATCCACGAGACGATTATTGAGACGCAAACTGTCATGGTTCCTCCCCCCGCAAGTACTCGCCATGCTCCCAAACCATCCCCCGTTTCCCCTAGTCAATCCAAGACGGACTCGAGTCCTCGCACAACCGAGGTTGAGATTATCTCTGAATATGAAGAACCTCCTGCCCAGACTGCCCCTCGACCTCGGGCCACCAGGCCTCCTACTCGTTGGTTTGGCTGAAGGGACTGTAGATGGTAAACATTTTGGGGGTTATGTCTCGTACTTCGTTTCTCTTTAGCCTCTTGTATTTTGATATCTCACCTCCCACATTGCTGCCTTGGACAGTATGTTCTTCCTATTCGCCTTTTGACATCCTGCAACACCCCTTCACTGCTACGTTACTCACGCTTTTATGACTTACCGGATGTTAGAAGGACCGACCTCTTGATGGATTGATTGACGGTTTCGCCCTAAGATAGTGGTGGGTAGTGTAGTCTAATTCAGTGTTACCGTCGAATACATGATATTGTGCCTCGGATTTCGTGCGTCCAATGCAGGTGTTATTCTTGGTTCCTGGTTCGGTAGACAAGATGAATCTGAGAAAAAGATCCAAGTGAGGCATCACGCAGACTCTGGGAGACTGCGACTCAGGATCATGGGGTGTTAGCAAGGTGTTTCAGAAAAGATCAGCACATGTTTTCCTGATTTTTTCTGATAGACAATCCGAGATTATTAATATGGGCACCGCTGACTGTTCTCGTGATTGTCATTCCTTACCTGCTGACCGTGTCGCCGTTTGCTAGAGGGCAACGTCATGGTGTCGGCACACACATGTTTTCCTGATTTTCTCTGATAGACAATCCGAGATTATTAATATGGGCACCACTGACTGCTCTCGTGATTGTCATTCCTTACCCGCTGACCGTGTCGCCGTTTGCTAGAGGGCAACGTCATGGTGTCGGCACACTCTTACAACCATACAAACTGATCATGTATTAGAGCCACCTTCTGAGCCTTCAAGAAGTCGCCGTTTCCCAACACAATGCCTTTGTATTCCCTGGCTCAGGCCTCTAATGCTACCTTCCAACCTTCCTATACTCCTGTCGCCATCTTCGTTGGTGGCACGACAGGAATTGGTCAAAGCATGGTTCAATTGCTTGCTCGAACCCTCAACGGCCGTGTTCGTCTCATCGTTGTGGGCAGAAACGAAGCGGCAGCTCGAGAAATCATCACAAATCTGCCGCCAGCTACTGGGGAAGGTGCTGGGTGCGAATTTCTGTCTTGTAACGTTACAGTTATGAGGAACGTCCACGAAACCGCACGAAACCGCACAACAACTGCGCGACCACCTCTCCAGAATCAACTTTCTTGTCTTGTCTGCAGGGGTATTCAGTGTGAAGGGGTGGGAGGAGACTGAGGACGGATTGGATAGAAAGTTGGCATCGAGATACTATTCCAGATGGGCGCTCGCCAATGACTTGCTTCCACTCCTACGGAACGCCAAGCAGGCAGGCGAAGATACCAAGGTGATGTCAATCCTTGGTGCAGGTCAGTACGCCGGTATCGATCTGGATGACCTCGGTTTGAGGAAATCATTCTCGGGCTGAAAGCAATGCTGCAGAGTTCGACGTACAATGATTTGATGATGGCTGTAAGTCTTCTGCTGACTACCTACGTACTTGCTATTCATCTTTTTACTTCCGCCTCACAGGAATTTGCAGAGCGCAACCCCGAAGTATCTTTCATCCACGTATTCCCTGGTTACGTCAGGACGGCTGCTCTTACCATTGACCACTGGCTGGCTACTCTCTTGACCCCCCTTCTCAAACTCATCTCTTACTTCTTCGCCGTAACTCCTGACGTTTGCGCTGAACACATGTTGTACGCGCTCCTTGACAGCACGAACGGGCTTTCAAGGCGGAACGAAAAGGGTGATGATATTGGAGATAAGAAGTTCCTTCATGACGAGAGTGCACAGAAGAAGCTTTGGGATCATACAGTAGTCTCAACTTAGAGTAAAGTCTATTAGCTTTTCTGACTCTGATTCACTGTTTTATTTTCCGGTTCATTTTCTGTCATGCTTATTTTATCCCTCGCGGATTATACATTTCCAATCCACTTCACATTACCCTAAACCACAAAAATACTGTTTTGTTATTATGTATTCCCGTGTTACTTTTGATATCGAACACATTTACTTGGCTTTCTTTCTCTAAATGTTGGATTGTGTAACATTGCAGATGATTCTACGCAATAGCTACAGATCTGCACCATGAATACAGCGTATGATTTGGATTTAAATGCTTGTGCCAAGTCGTTGGAACATAAGTAGACGGTAACATGGATTATCGGTTGGTACTACTGCTGCTGATAGCCTGAGCGCGGTCGAAACGGACATTTTCTTGGCAAGCTTGGGGGAGAAAGTTCAAATGTCCTTGAACTTCATCTCGACGATCAAGATCAGATTTTGTCATTTTGATCCGCCAGGCCAGAAAGGCCAATAACCCCCTAAAGTAACAAACGCAAACTGTTGGTAAGGTTCGGACCGTACCGCGTACCTTCTGGACGCGTCCAGGACAATACAGTAACTCTGCTCAGGATGCCTCTCAGACCAATGGCGCGGCATTGTATTCAATGCTGTCGGAGATTTGTCTGGAGCAGGGCCATGGCCTCAACTACCTCTCCTTCTCCCTCCCCACTCCCTAGGACACTAGAAATCCTCGGTCAAAAATATGCCACGGACGAAATCACTAACATTACACCCAACATTATCTCAAAAATCCCACTCCGGCTTCATACGCAACAAAATCATCCTCTGAGCACTCTTCGAAGTCTCATAGAATCTGCTTACCCTGATTTCGCCCATCTTTCGTCGTTGTCGCCTGTCGTTACACCGTTCCAAAATTTCGATGAGCTCTCGTTCCCTGCAGATCATCCTGGACGTTCTGTGACAGACAGCTATTACATCAACAAGGACATGATGTTGCGAACTCATACGTCTACGCACGAAGTCGAAACTTTTAGGAAGGGGGAGACGAAATGGTTGCTCACAGCCGACGTGTATCGACGTGATGAAATTGATGGCTCGCATTATCCCGTCTTTCATCAAGTTGAAGGTGCCAAACTCTTTGACACAAATGCGAATGGGCTAAATGAAGTACTGGAGGATAACATCCGCCTGGAGAGTTTGTTGGCGAAGGAGAATATTGTGATCGAGGATATACCCAGCGTCACGAAGACAAACCCTCTGCAAGAGGGTCATGATCCAGTCTTTGCTGAGGCTCTTGCCAAGAACCTGAAGCTATCTCTGAACACTCTCATAGTGAGAGTGTTCGGCCAGGCTGCAAGAGGTCTGGTCGGGAATGGGGGCGGGAAGGAGGAGCCGCTAAGGGTGAGGTGGATTGAAGCGTATTTCCCGTTCACCAGTCCTTCTTTCGAGGTAGAGGTATTCTACCAAGGCAAATGGTTGGAAATTTTGGGATGTGGCGTTGTAAAGCAGGCAACACTGGATACCGCAGGTGGGTGGTCATTGTTTCCGTCGAAGGTTATGTTTTGACACAATGTTCAGGTGTTCAGAATAAAATTGGTTGGGCCTTTGGACTTGGTTTGGAGAGAATTGCTATGATTCTTTTCTCAATACCTGACATTCGACTCTTCTGGTCGACCGACGAGCGTTTCCGGTCACAATTTGAACAAGGCAAGATCACAAGTTTCAAGCCTTATTCGAAGTACCCATCCTGCTTCAAGGACGTCAGCTTCTGGTTGCCCAAATACATCCCACTTCATGATAATGATTTCTGTGATGTTGTCCGTGACGTTGCAGGTGATCTTGTGGAAGATGTCAAAAAGGCAAGAAGGGTGCCTTTTCCGTCTTGTAGCTGGTGTTCACACTTTATCTGCAGGTCGACAACTTCGTGCATCCCAAAACAGGGAGAACGAGTAACTGCTTCAGAATCAACTACAGATCTATGGATAGGTATATTTGACTCGGGCTCCTCTCTGGAGACATCTAACCCTCGCTATGTAGGTCACTTTCAAACGAGGAAGTCAATGAGATCCAAGGTCAGGTCGTGTCACGGCTGAAGGAACAGTTCGCGGTCGAAGTGCGGTAACAAGAGATGAGAGAGTGAAAATATTAGGGTTGGAATATCATGTAGAGTTGAGAGTCGTGAATTAGTGTCGTAGCTATATAATTTTGATAATAGTGGTGGCCACTGCAATAAATCTAATGCGCGCAATTGACCAGTAAACCCAATGGAGGAATCGGCTCGGAGAGTGTCCGCGAATGAATCATCATGATGTCTCCTGTGCAACACCGACCTGCGCCGCCCGCAAAACTCGATCCTTGATTGTATATCCAATCTTCTGGCAGTCTACAATAGTGCCAGGCTCCTTGCCAGGTATTGGAACCTGATAAAGAGCTTCATGGATATTGGGATCGAACTTCTCGCCAGTGGGATCGAATGGTTTAACGTGGTATTTGAAGAGGGTTTGAAGGAGTAGTCGATGAGTCATCTCAACGCCCGTATGTAGATCCTGGAGGTACTCTGCATGAGTCTTTGCGAGTGTTTCCGATGAATCTTTGGATAGGGCGTCCGAGGGTGTTGATTTGACGGCGATAGCGAGAACGTCTACGGTTTCAAGGAGGTCACCCGCGAACTTTGTGATGGCAAAGTCACGCGTCTGCTCCCTCTCGCGTGCAGAGTTCCGCTGTAGGTTGACAAAGTCTGCCTGAAGATACCGTAGCCGTCCCTATTCGGAAATGTAAGGACGAAATAGGAGAGGTACGTGTGGTAGTGCAACTCACAGTTAGGTCGACAACTTCAGCCTCCTTGGCTTTCAGTTTCTCGGCAATCTCAGTATATTTATCGTCAGACTTTGCATCCTCCCTGTTCTCCTCCTCCTTCTCCTGTTCTGATGGACCGTTTGCTGGCTTGTCCTCCGAGTAATGACGTCTCGAGAGGTGGGAAGCAGCGGCAAGTCGCCGAGGAACGGAACGGGCAAGGGACCGCGAGGAGATGGCGGCAGTAGATGCCTTGAAGGAATTGAGGAGGGCAGAAGACATTTTGCGAGTAAGAGTAGAAACGGAGCGTGGCTTTGCTGTCCGCTTACTTCCGCACAAAAAGTGGAAATTTGACCGGAGGGTGCGTGGGATGATCGATGATGGCGGGGCGGAGCTACGGCCCGACGCCGGAACGCGACTCAAACGGCAGCCACAAAAAAAATCCACTCTGTGCAGGCCAGAAAAGGTTTCCAATACGCAGAAACTTAGAAAAGTGGGAGACAGCAGCACTGCTTGTCTGCGTTTAGGACTCTTCTATCTCGACTCGGTGTAGAACCGGCTGGGAAATCGGCCTTACGCTACCTCATAAGGTCTAATTTCCGGGATGGTCATGCGCGCTGCTTTCAGCCGCCTCTTATCTCGAAACCATCTCCACACCATGGCTACTGGCCCTGCTAAGATCATAGATGGCACTGCTCTCGCAAAGTATGTTTTTCAAATTTGTTTCTTACAGAGCTCGCGCTCAGTGTGTCATCTTCAGATCAATTCGTCAGGGCGTCGCTGACAGGATCAAGTCCCTGCAGGCCAGCTACCCGCGCTTCCAGCCTCAGCTTGCTGTAGTGCAGGTGGGCGATCGCCCAGACTCGACAACTTATATTCGCATGAAATCCAAGGCCGCTGACGAGGTTGGAATCAAATTTCAACATGTCAAGATCCCCTCCGACGCCGAGATCGACGACATTATTCGCGTCGTCGAGAGGCTGAACAACGACGAGAAAGTCAGTGGTGTTCTGGTACAGCTACCTCTTGGGGACCATATCAAAGCAGATGGCGAGCGACGCGTGACTGAAGCTATTAGCCCACACAAAGACGTCGATGGGTATGTTGTCGCTTCTGCACCCGAACGTGGATTTAACACGTGCTTTTATCTAGTTTCCATGCATACAATATCGGTCATTTATCTTCTCGTGCTTCTGAACCCCTGTTCAAGCCATGCACTCCTGCTGGCGTTCTGCGCCTCTTGGAATCTACTGGTGTTCCTCTTGCTGGTACTCACGCTGTCGTTCTTGGTCGTAGTGATATAGTAGGCAGTCCTGTGGCTTCCATGCTGAGGAACAAGGACGCTACAATCACACAATGCCATAGTAAAACCAAGAACATCGCAGATATTGTATGATCTAATTTCTCACTCTCAAGTCGTTATTCGCTGAGCGGTCGCCAGGTCAAAACCGCTGACGTCGTCGTTGCCGCCGTCGGTCAACCCGAATACGTGAAAGGATCTTGGCTTAAACCTGGTGCAACTGTAATTGACGTTGGGATCAACTATGTTCTTGGTAAACAGCTTACTTGGTCGGTCTTTTGCATTGCTCACCCCTCGCCCAGACGCCACCAAGAAAACAGGTCAAAGACTGGTTGGAGATGTCGAATTTTCTTCTGCCTCTGAAGCTGCATCATATATCACACCTGTTCCTGGGGGTGTTGGTCCAATGACTGTTGCCTTACTCATGGAGAACACCCTCAAATCTGCCGAACGCTTATGGGAGGAAGTCCGGTCGAGGAAAATCAAACCTCTCAAGCTCAACATCCTCGAAAGGGTTCCTTCCGACATCGAGATATCCATGGCCCAGACTCCTAAACCAATTACCCACTTGGCTGAGGAGATTGGTTTGCTTCCCGACGAGCTCGAGAGCTATGGCAAGTTTAAAGCCAAAATTGATCTCAGTGTCCTCGAGCGACTTGCACATCGCAAAGATGGCAAGTATATTGTTATTTCTGGGTAAGTACACTCTCTTTGACCCGTGCCTTTATCTAATTGCATTCCTAGGATCACTCCAACTCCTCTCGGTGAAGGCAAGTCGACAACCACCATTGGTCTCGCTCAAGCTCTCGGTGCAGAACTAGGTCGACCTACTTTCGCCTGCATCCGTCAGCCAAGTCAAGGCCCAACGTTCGGTATTAAGGGAGGTGCCGCTGGTGGCGGATACAGCCAGGTCATCCCCATGGACGAGGTCGGCTTCTGGTGCATGTTATCTCCACTTGTGCTCATTAATTTCTAGTTCAACTTGCACTTAACCGGCGATATTCATGCTGTTACAGCGGCGAACAACCTTCTCGGTTTGTAGAATCGCCCGTCCATTGCACATCAATATTGACATCTATTTTTAGCTGCTGCATTGGATGCTCGTATTTTCCATGAGGCTACCCAAAGCGATAAGGTATGTGACATCTGAAATGAGGATACTCCATGGGACTGTGATCTGAGCGCTGTACCAGGCATTGTATAGTCGATTAGTTCCCACCAAGAAGGGCAAACGCGAGTTCGCACCTCTCATGCTCAAGCGTCTGAAGAAGCTGGGCATTGACAAGACCAACCCAGATGATCTGACTCCCGAAGAAATCAAACTACCCAAAGCGATAAGGTATGTGACATCTGAAATGAGCATACTCCACGGGATTGTGATCGTGATCTGAGCGCTGTGCCAGGCATTGTATAGTCGATTAGTTCCCACCAAGAAGGGCAAACGCGAGTTCGCACCTCTCATGCTCAAGCGTCTGAAGAAGCTGGGCATCGACAAGACCAACCCAGATGATCTGACTCCCGAAGAAATCAACCGCTTTGCTCGCCTTGATGTTGACCTTAGCACCATCACTTGGAACCGCGTGCTCGATACCAATGACCGATTTTTGCGGAAGATCACTATTGGTCAGAATCCCACCGAGCAAGGACATGTCCGCGAGACCGGATTCGATATTACTGTAGCCAGTGAAGTTATGGCTATTCTTGCGTTGACGACATCCCATGAAGACATGAGGGAGCGCTTGGGCGCTATGGTCGTTGCCACTAGCAAGCGCGGTGACGCTATTACTGCCGATGACATTGGTGTGACTGGGGCTCTTGCGGTCTTAATGAAGGACGCCATCAAACCCAACCTCATGCAAACCCTCCAGGTTTGTCGTATTGTTTTGAGCTTGCTATATTCCTCTGAACCCATTCTTCCAGGGTACTCCCGTTTTTGTTCACGCTGGACCTTTCGCCAACATTGCCCACGGGAACTCATCCATCCTCGCTGATCGTGTTGCGTTGAAACTTGCTGGTACAGAAGAAGGCGATGCTCAGGATCGAGTCGGATATGTCCTCACAGAAGGTGGCTTTGGTGCTGACATGGGTATGGAAAAATTCTGTAACATCAAGTGCCGCATCAGTGGACTCAAGCCTGACGCCACTGTAATTGTTGCCACTACTCGCGCCCTCAAGATGCACGGTGGTGGACCTGAAGTCACCCCTGGCAAACCTCTCGCAGATACCTACACTAAAGAGGATCTGGTCACTCTGAAGGAGGGATGTAAGAACTTAGTCAAACACATTCAGAATTCAAAGAAGTTCGGTGTCAAAGTCATTGTGGCTATCAACCAATTTGCGTAAGCCCTTCCTTTCGTTACGTGCAGCATGAGTACTTACGTTCGTAGCTCCGATACTGAGGCTGAGCTTTCCCTCATCCGCGATGAATGTCTTGCTGGGGGCGCAGACGGTGCCGTTGTCAGCAACCACTGGGCCAAAGGCGGCGCAGGAGCTCGTGCTCTCGCCGAAGCCGTCATCGCGATCTGCGAAGGCGAATCTGAGTTCAAGTTCCTCTACGACCTCGATCTTCCAATCGAGGAAAAGATTAGCATCATTGCTAAGGAGATCTACGGAGCTGGTAGCATTGAGCTGTCTGAACAGGCCAAGACTCAGGTCGAAACTTATACCAGGCAAGGATATAGGAGTCTTCCAAGTGAGTTATACATGTATCCTCCGGACTTGAAGCAAAAATTCATGCCGCGTTTATAGTCTGCATGGCCAAGACCCAGTACTCCTTCTCTCATGACCCCAAGCTCAAGAATGTTCCATCAGGTGAGTCGAGATTTTGAACGAGGAAAAGAGCAGCTATGAACACACTGAACCCCAGGATTCACTCTTCCCATTCGCTCGGTTCGCTTGTCTGCTGGCGCTGGATTCTTGTACCCAATCTTGGGCGACATGCAAACCATGCCGGGTCTAGGCACACGTCCTGGCTTTTGGGAAGTCGGTTTAGACCCCGAAACAGGCCGCGTTGTTGGTCTCTTCTGAATTACATTTGGGTAATTCACATTGATCTGCTATGATTTTGGTATCTGAGCATCGGTGGTATCTCAACATACTTTACTCAGCTATCAACTGTTCAACCAGGGAATACAGGAGCAATTGCAAGTACATTTGAGGATGGATTCATCTCTTAAACTTTGTGACATATAATTTATGTACTTTCGTCTCATGCTATCATTTGTACAACCAGACAATACAAATCGCATTCAACATCGCAACTCAAAATGTCCACGACTCAATACAATAGTGTTCGATATGAGCGTCCCGATCCTAGACAGACCTTTTAAAGCCGCCTGACCTGTCACCCGGTAGCCTGGGATCGCTGAAAGTTGTGCTAGGAGCTTCTTGGACTGTGAATGGCGAAGGAGCTGGAGCTGGGGCAAGATTTCCCGACTGCACATCGAGTGTGATGTTGTTGAATGCGGCATTAACTCTTCTATTGTAAGTGTTCCCCGCATCATCTCTGTAACTGAAAACATTGCTGTTGGTGCCGTTGCCCGTGTTTCCGGTCGAGGCCAAGTGGAAGAAACCATCTAAAAATGCAATGATGCCCTCAGTTCAATGAATGGTCTTTCTTTGCTTTGGAACAGGATACGCACCTGCTAGCTGGCGGTTGTTGATGGTGCTTCGAGTGCTGATGGGCATTGGCAGGAGATCGCGTTGATATGAGTGATCAAAGCTCGAGAACCCTAGAATCAGCAGGTAAGGATTGCAGTCGTCTGTAGAGTGCAAAGAATATTCACAGTCAGTCCCATTCTCGTTGAGGAGGGTGAAATTGATGTTCAGAGGATACGAAAAATGATCTGTGAGCGCCACTTTGCTGCCATGGCTCGAGCTAAATGAACCAGTGGCAGCTTGTTGCAGGTTCTATCCGCTGCGTGAGTTTTTTGACGTAGCCAGACATACTTATTGAAGCTATACCTGGATTAAAGAATTGTTCAGCCACTGTTGAGCATTTGAGTACTGGTAATCTTGTGTCCAAGTAATATGCGACGTTTTTCCACTTCCACTTATAACTTCGGATTCAATATGAATTTTCCTGCTCGCCGTGACAGTGAACCTCAAATCTCCATTACTAGCCAGTGTGCCATCAGCCTTTGTCTCCGGGAAGGGCTGAGTGTCTACGGTTAACATTTTGCCTGTAGTAGGCTTTCCAGAAGCATCAGTGAAAACCTGTAGGTTTCCAGACACGAACCAGTTCTGGAGAGTTGTGTGGTCTGCCTCGGCTGACACGACATCAATAGTAAAGTTGTGCGCTTTGCCGTCGACAAGGAGAGGTACGAAGGGTGTCACGTCGAGGAAGTATGTCGGCAGATCTATAGCGCCATATGAGGTAATTGGTCTGTCAATTCATTAGGGAGTCAGTCAGCTCTTTGTTTCCAGCAAGCCGATCCAAAGTGTATGTGTCCATGCTTACCTCCAGCATGGCGGAGTGATACCACCCGTGAAAATCGTGGCATAAGGCAAGGAAACACCAGCTACCTGGCCGTCGATTAAGAGACGAACTTCACGGAAGGGACCCTGGCCAAGAGCCAAGCCTTGCGGAATATCTGCGAGGAACTGGTCCGGAACATTGAAGTACTGAAGTGAATAGTCAAATAAGCAGCCGAAGTCATCAAGCAAGAGGTGGATTGGATCCTACCCAGAACTCCTCGTTGCCATTCCCAGATGCATACAACTCTGCGTAAACCTCGACTGTATTTTGAGGGAGGGTAACGTCAATCTCAAGATCAGATATTAGGGAATACTGGCAACTGCGACTTTCTGAGGTAAAGCTCACAGAAAACCCGGGAGGAACAGAAGCCTCGTTGCCTGTATCGTTTTGGAGCGTCGACAGGGGCACAATGAGATCCGATTGTTTAGCGGCCGGGTGCCGGGGGGAGGACGCATAATAAGTCGCGTGTAGTACAGCTGATCTCGAGTCAATTCCTTTCTCGATGCTCGAATGACGTATACCCACTTGAGTATACTCCGTCGAGGTTATCCTGAATCAAGTTATCAAGTTGTAGAATGAACGTTCCAGGCTTTGCAAATAGGGGTGTGTATCTGGTCACATCCTTGATATAAGTCCATATGATTCCATCACCTCGAGTAGGCTCTGGAGTGGAAGTTCGCCAGACTGGAGATCCGGAATGATTAGCTGTCAATTTTATTTCAAGGCGATTCAATGCTCACTCTCCACGTTTTGGAAAGTAAATATTCCAAGTCGATCGAATTGAGTCCCGTTGGAGGTGACCGTAAAGTTGAGGGTAATGGCGGCCCAGGTGCCAGGCTCTCCGCAGTCAGTCGGAGGGCTACATAAGATAAGGTCAGGAAGAACTCAGGAAGGGCGCCGACAATGACCATAAAAGGGTACGCACTCGAGCTGTACGATCTCCGCCCTTCCAAACATCAACAAAGCCACGTTTTTCAAGATTACCTGACAAATGTCTCACATTCCAAAAGAGAAAGCGAAATCCCTCCTGTTGAAAACCAATCAATTCATGCATGTCCATGTCAACCGATCACCCAAGGAGACAATCGGGAAGGGTCGAATATGGGGATACGTACTGTAGTACTTGGATTGTACATTGTTTGGCATCGTGTGGGACAGGAGGTGGCTGAGCCACCTGGAAATCCACGAGTCTTTGGGCATGAACACCGAAAGGATTACTGCTGCCACCGTAACGAGCGAACCAAGCCGTCTGGATGAGCAGTAACAAGGAAAGAATGTGTCGAACCAAGAAATATGCCGTCATCCTGTCCGCCAATCCAAAGATTCTGTCTTCAGCTTGATGCTGATGTGTTGAGCAGGGGCTAACGTTTACAACACTAGATGTGGGAGAGATGTACTACTAATTCTGTGGCTCCCAATCAGCTGGTCCGTCTCTACGGTTTCAAGTAGTTATCACAAACTTTACACTCTTTTCTTGTGACTATGTCCGTGAAGTCGGACTCCGATACGGATAACGATTTTATGAGAGTTATCGGCACGAGAAGTCTGCTAGGTGAGGAGTGAGAGAGCCAGTGTACTGTCCTGCTTCTTGAGAATAGAGGGGAGCTAGAGAGCGTGTAATGAAGCCTGACGTTGTCGCCATGAGATTCCAGCTCGTTTATATAGAGGCCTTTGTTGTCGGAATATAGGATGTGAGATTATCATGAAAAAAGAAGCGTGCTGGTGGGAAGCTTCTAGCCTACTGAACTTCATTGACCACATGCAACCATGACCTTTAGTTGGGCTATGTTTTCCTGCGCGAAGTGTTCTGAGGAAAGACAGCCGTTCTTGGCTCGGAAGAGGAGACCGGAAAGCCCATCTTGCAAAGGCAGGCCCGCCAGGGCCATTTTAACTGCAATGATCTTGATGGTGATGGGACAGTCTGGCTGGATCATTGAAAATCACGTCACCGCCTCATACCCAGATATTCCGAAGACTTTCTGACAACAACGCCATCGTGCAAGAAGGAAAACACTGTGTGTAACGCTTACTCCGAGATGTAACTACAAGTCACTCTCCGCGTTCGGACTTGACACCGGTAGCAAGCCGGGACGGCAGGTTGTTGAGTGTCCGCCTCAGGACTGCCTCGGGAGAAAGTGTTCAAGAAAAGGTCCCGCACCCAGCCGCCATGTAACGGCAGTCGATTATGTGTGGATTGATGCCCTAGGAAATCACGATTTGCGAGACAGTCGGGTATGTGATGGTCCAAGCAGACATGTGATGGATGAATGTAGAGGCCATATTTGTACTGACACTGCAACACTCTTACTAAGTATGTCGCCATCAACATCACAAAAAGACACACTAAGAGTCTGACTCCGGGAGACCTAAGCAGACATGTAATGGATGAATGTAGAGGCCATATTTGTACTGACACTGCAACACCCTGGAATCCCAAGAATCTCAGTTGCAATCCGTCTCGATCATCCTCGCAGTCAACCCTTTACTCAGTGCGCGCATTACTGAATAGATACGACAGCACCAACTGTCGACCGACACAAGGGGTGGTAGTCGACTACGAAACCGAAAATATCCTCAAACGTCGAGTCCGCGCTTAGATTCTAGGCTGTAATGATTGACGGTGACTATAGGAACAAGGTAGGACATAGAATTTAAAGAGAATCTGTGTCGTAGCACCAGAGTTAACGGCTGTGCATGGTCGTGACAAAAGAAAAACTTGGGCTCACTGCTACGTCGACAATGGATCATAGTATAAGAGAGTATGAAACGCATGTACATTTACAGAGTGCCATTCAGTTGGGAATAAAAAGTAAAAACAATCCTAAATATGAGAGCAAACCTTTTGCTACTACAGTACGACTGGTATCAATTAACAAAAGAAAGGGGCGCACCACAGCTTCCCTCCATGCTGCGTGCGCAGGTGCAGGGAAGACGCAATAACGTGATTCTAGAACTGATGACTGAAGATATCTTCCGGGGTAGCAGTCGACTCCTTCTTCTTGGAGCTCGGAGTCGAGATGTCATCTTCGAGACCATCGGGTACTCGTGAGCTGTTTCCATACAATCCACCTTCCGGGTCCTCAGGGAACTCTCCTGTGCTGGAATCTCGAGAGGCGACGCTATCCCGTCTGTTCTTCTTCCGCTTAGATGACTTCTTTTTCTTCGACTGTTCCTCTGACATGGTATATGCCTCTTGTGTCCTCGCCCACCGATCCTTCTTCTCCTTCTTCTTCTTGCTTTTCTTGGGTATAGCAGTGAGCTCGGCTTCATCAAAATTGGCAGGGTAATGCCACCGTCCTCCAGAAGATTGATTGGATTCTTGGCGGTTATAATAAGATTCATCCTCTGGTCTCCAGAGATCGCCATTGCCGTTGGGTTGTCCGCGATTTCCGCTTTGCTCGCGAGAGAGGTCAACACTGGAAGAACCTGCTTCCTGTCCCTCTTCAAGCGGCTGGCCTTCGAGCGTCGAGTGGGGTAGACGGTCGTTGTAGCGAGAGGCCCATTGAGAGCGTCGCTCCTTGCGCTTGATCTCGGAGGTATCGACGAGTCCCCACTTCTGCGCCCACTTAGGTGTCCTGGCATGGGTCTTGTTGTTTCTGATGTTCTATACAATGGTTAAGAAATTTTTGAGTAGGTTGCGGAAGTGATCAAACACGGACTTGAATGTAGAAATTGTGCCCATGGCCTAAAGCTCGTATTAGCTTGAAAAAAATAATCATCTTTGGGGGCGAGGGTGCGCACCTGGAATGTACCCGCAGACTGTGAGCAGCACGTTGAGCCAGAAGTCCTTTCCTATGCCGAACCTTGCAGCGACGGCTGTGTCTGGTGAGCTATGCCGAGTAGAAAGAGCAAAAAGGACTCACCAAGGGGCGGAAAGAGAGTACCCATGATGAATAGGAGAACAGCATACCCATGATACTTTCTGGGGGTAAGGTCCACCTTGCCGGGTATGTTGTAGGTAGACATGGGTATATGAATGGTCGGGGGCGGAGGAGAAGGGTGTTCGGAGAATGCCAGATCATGGATTCTGAATAAGGAAAGAAACCATCTTGGCCCTTCGCATCGACCTATCATCCTCTCCACATGGATAACGAAGAGCATCTCCTCAATCTCTCGGACGTCGTCCACGACGAGCCCATAGACGACGACGACAATCATCGTCTAGAAGAAAACGGCAACGACAACGACAACGAACAACCCTCCAGGACTCGCTCATCCTCATACGACCCAGGTTCAACCCTTCTTTCCTCGCTTCATGACGGCTACACCGTCCCCGAACCCCAGTCACACCATATACCCGTTCCAGAGTCCTTTTCTGTTGAAATGCTCGAGCGCGAGATTGCCACCCTGCTTAACCAAAACGCAACGGCGGCTTCAGCGGCTCTCCTAAGTGCGGCGGCGCAACAGAGACAGGCGAACCTTGAATTAGCCAACGGCCAGGCTCAGGAACCTGTCGAGTCACAGACCGCAGCAGACAGCATATCGAGTCTCAGACTTAATCTCAGTGGTCTCGCCGCTGTTCTCCAGGCGGCCCAGGCGCAGGCCGAGCACGAACGTGTAGCCGTGGAGATGGCAGCTAAGGAGCCAGATTTCACACGTCAACGAGAAGAGGAACTGGCGCAGAATGAGCACAAAAACACGCGAACGGCACCCGCGTTCCATTCACTGACTCAGGGAGACGAATCTGACGAGACGAGGAGACAGAGGCGAAAGCAGTCTGGAGGAATTGGTTCGGATGGCTCTGATTATCTACTTTCTGACGATGATACTGCTGCTGCGAGGGAAGATCGTCGGAGAGAAAGCACTCCTCCGCCACGCTCTCCAACTCACAACGACATGGAACCTCCCGCCAGTGGCCTTCCCCCTGATCCATGCGAGTTCTCTGACATTAGTGACATCCTCACCCATCTGTCTGCCCAGTTTGAGCCTGAACCTGACCATACACACACTGCGGGGTTATCAACACCTGACTCTTCCCCTGTTATTTCCCACTCAAGACCTCCACCCGTCGTGGAAAGTCCTCCCATCCCTCCAGCTCCTCTCCCCTCCTTAAATGCCCCAGCTCCTCAGCCTCCTCAGCCATCTACCTCTTCACCGGTCCTTGCCCCAGCACCTGTATCGCCACCATCGCCTTCAAAAACATCGCAGGCCCCTCCGGCCACTTCAGCCAATTCGGCCCCTCCACCTCCGCAGCCACAACCTCAATCTGTTGCTTCTACCTCGGCAAATACCCTCCCTCCGACAGAATCCACGTCTCCTATAATTCCTGCAGCCCCGCCAAAGAAGGCTAAGAAGGTGAAAGAGAAGGAAAAGGTACCTCACATGCACACGTGCGATCAAGAGGGCTGCAGAAAGACGTTTACGCGAAGAAGTGACCTCGCACGGCATATGCGAATACATACAGGCGAACGCCCTTTTGTTTGCGACCACGCAGGGTGTGGCAAAACATTCATTCAGGTGAGCCTTTGTTACTAGTTTGAACCAAGGCGTGTATATTTACATACAGAATAGCGATCGGCGCTTCACGTCCATTCTCGCGTGCACACGGGCGAGAAGCCTCATTGTTGCGAATACCCTGGCTGCGGGAAGACGTTTGGCGACTCAAGCAGTCTTGCTCGACACCGACGGACGCATACAGGGAAGCGACCGTACAAATGTGAAGATCCTACTTGCGAGAAGACGTTTACTCGTCGCACTACACTAACTTCTCATATGCGAACACACGATCCAACATGGGAACCAGACCCCAATGTGTACGTGCTTCTAAGCCACTGTTCTCACGAGCTGCCACTGACACCGGGACAGCCGATACAACTTTAAGGGCAAGAAACGGAAGCTTGATGATGACGAGGACCAAGAGCTAGCCGAGTCTGTACGAACAATATCAGCTCTATTCCAAGGTGGAAATGCCTCATTGGTGCAGAATGGCCGAGAGGACGAGTCGCTGGAGGTACGAGTGGCGAGCATCAGTGCAGAGATTGCAGCAGCAATAGCACACGCACAGTCACGGGTATACGAGGAGGAGGAAGAGGAAGATGAGATTGACGAGCTGGAGGATGATTCTGGGACGGAGACGGGCGGGCCGGGAAAGCTGGGTCCGAAAACGAGCGGAATCCGGGGCGGAGATGGGCAGGGCAGCGGAGCCGGAGATGAAGACGATGATAGCGACACGTTTCCGGTCCCCTTGCGCCCGCGGAACGTAAAGAACCGGGACTCTGCTACTGCTGTTGCGGGGGCCAAGCGCAAGCGGTGATGTAATTATGCAAAAATAATTAAATATTGTAAGATAAGATCCGAAGCACGTGAATGCCCCGGAGGACACTTCTTGTTCATGATGCTCTTCGAACGGGATGCCTCTCCGTCCATAATCCAGAACCCCGAGTCTGTCCGCTGCCATTATATCTACGCTTGGCCCACTTCCTTCACCCGCAGTGTACAATGGCCTCTGAAGAAATCCCCAGCACAAACATCATCACACTCACTCGGTATGCCTCTATTTATCAACTGAGGCGTCCTAACGTAATTGTCCTGCATAGCCATGTCCTGAGTGATGGTTTGCGTCTTGGTTCAGACAGCCACCGGCGACCTCACTCTCCTCTTGACTGCCATCTCGTTCACTTCCAAGTTCATCGCGACCAATGTGCGAAAGGCGCGACTCATCAATCTGTATGTTATCTGTTTCTCGCCAAGAAATGAATATATTTTATTCGGCGCTTAGGGTCGGCCTGGCAGGCGACACCAATATTCAGGGCGAGGAGCAGAAGAAACTTGATGTTCTCGCGAATGACATCATGGTGAACTCCCTTAGGTCCTCTGGAAAGACCGCCGTGCTCGTCTC
>KQ962096.1:101184-149257 GCA_001563735.1 Leucoagaricus sp. SymC.cos
GTTCAGCAGCCACCGGCGACCTCACTCTCCTCTTGACTGCCATCTCGTTCACTTCCAAGTTCATCGCGACCAATGTGCGAAAGGCGCGACTCATCAATCTGTATGTTATCTGTTTCTCGCCAAGAAATGAATATAATTTATTCGGCGCTTAGGGTCGGCCTGGCGGGCGACACCAATATTCAGGGCGAGGAGCAGAAGAAACTCGATGTTCTCGCGAATGACATCATGGTGAACTCCCTTAGGTCCTCTGGAAAGACCGCCGTGCTCGTCTCAGGAAGAGCTTGAGGAGGCGATCATAATCGAAGATCAGTTCAAGGGCAAGTACTGCGTTGTCTTTGACCCGCTGGACGGCAGCAGCAACATCGATGCTGGTGTCAATATTGGCACAATTTTTGGCATATACAAAATAGTACGTGTGACATTTGGCGTAGTTGGATCCCAACTGACATTGTGTGCTAGAGGGACGGTTCAACGGGCACCATTCATGATGTCTTGCGCGCTGGTCAAGAGATGGTTGCCGCAGGCTATATCATGTAAGTACTACGCTTGAGTTAAAATGCAACTCGATGACTGACAGCTCGTAGGTACGGTTCTTCGGCGAATTTGGTTCTCACCACTGGCCAAGGTGTGAACGGATATACCCTTGACGCCGCTCTCGGCGAATTCATCCTCACCCATCCGAACATTCAAATTCCAACCCGCGGAAAGATATACTCCTTCAATGAAGGCAACTCTATGTACTTCCTCCCACCTGTCAACGCATATCTTAAATCGATCAAGTTCCCCAACCCACCCAAGACGCCTTACAGTGCCCGGTATATCGGTTCCATGGTTGCCGATGTTCACCGGACATTGTTGTATGGTGGGATCTTTGGTTACCCCAACGACAAGAAGAGCAAGAACGGAAAACTGAGGTTACTTTATGAGGCTTTCCCCATGGCGTTTTTGACTGAACAGGTGTGTAAACCTCGTGAATCCCGGTTCGGTGAATTGCTGAACCTAATCTCTAGGCTGGCGGCACTGCAACTACTGGAACTAGACGCATTCTGGATATTGTCCCCGCTTCCATTCATGAACGTTGCCCTGTCTTCCTTGGTAGCCGAGATGACGTCCGTGATTTGATGAAGTTCTACGAGGAGGTTCCTGCCGATGGTTCTGCTTAGAAGGTTCAATCAAATGAACGGTTTTCATCAATCCGTCATATGCGCAACTCAAAGAAGTCTATAGCTGTTGAAACTCGTTCAATGTATTTTTATGGAGTCATCCGTTCATATACAACGTGGCATCTGGTACGAATTACGGAGTAAATGTGTGAAGAGATGTTCAGATAGAGAGATCCGATTGATGAACGCATCGATCAAACTCATCTTCCATCAATAGTAATCAGACGCCGGCCAGGGTGAGTGGTGGCTGTACTAGCTATTTTGATCTATTAGGCACCGGCTTTTGGAAGGCGGTTTCTCCATTGAGAGTTGCAAGTAAACGCGCAGGGTTGCGTGCACAGCTGCATCTCTCGTCTTTTACCCTTCTCAGGAGTCAGCACGCCGGTTCCGGAATAACCTGGATGACAAGAAGAAGCGTGGATTAAACATGCCTCAGCGTAGCAAGTCTTCTATCAAATCAGACTCTTCGCAGGCAAGTGCTTGAACTTTCAACAATCAACCTGTTCACGTCAAAACACTGAAATTACATTTATTGAAATTTGTTATTCAGACTGACGCCGTCTCGCAAAGGCGGACAATGAAGAGGCCGAGAATAGACAGTGACGAGGATGGAGATGAAGGCTACGAGGAACGACGACCTGTTTATAATGAATCGTACGCCCGTGGAGGAGCTGGTAGTTCCAGTCCCCCTCCGAAGGCACGTAATGTTTCAACATCCAAACGACAGAAACTTCCGCTCCCGGAAGATGAGGAGGATAGCGAACCAGAATATCGAATCAGGGATTATGAAGATCCACCAGAGGAGTTGTCCGGACCTGAGGAGGAAGAATGGGAACGGAGGTATCGACAAGATTACAGTGACAGCGACGACGACGACGATAGAAACTACGAAGGTGGCTGTGGAAGACCTGGGAAGAAACGAAGAACCCCTGTTTCGTCGCCACTTTCCTGGAGGGATAGTTCGCCACCCCCAGCACCTGCACCACAGGCGACTTCGTCAACAGCTGAACACGGACAATCAGGTGGAGGTAGACCACGCAAGTTGTCATTCAAAGCAAAAGCCCTAGACGCGGCTCAAGCAGCTACTCCTACAATGGCGACTGCAAGTTCTAAGAAGTCTACAACGAAAGGAAAACCTACGAGTGGGAGTAAACGAAAACGAAAACAGGAAGTGGAGAGTGGGGATGAAGAGGAGTATAATGACTATGAAGATGAAGACGTGAATGTGGATGAGGACGAAGGAGATGAGACTCAGTTTTCGGATGGGTACGATGACTATGAGGAAGACGAGAGACCTGCGAAAGGGAAGAAAGGTCGTGGTGGAGATGGGAGAGGGACAAAGGCACGAGAGAAGGAGAAGGAGAAGGATATGGCTCCCATTCTCAAGAAAGCCAAGTTTGAAGGTGCCCCGCCAGCCATTGGCTCATCGGGGACAAGTACCAAACGGACACGAGCGAAGCAGTTGGCGGAGGAAGACGCGGTTGTTGATATTATGGACGAAACTGGTACACCTGAAGCTTCGGGTATAGGCAGTCCTACTATTCCTGCGACTGCTGCTGCAGATGGTACTAAGGAAGAACCTCCACAGAAGAAACGCAAGCTGCCGACGATCAAGAAACTAAAGAATTCTACAAGTCTTGGTGGTGCTACTGCTGGCTCTGGTACCGGTACTGGTCCCAGCACGCCGAGTTCTGGTATGGCTGGGACTAAAGCTCCTCCACCTTCTGGCGGCCTTGCGGGAAGCGGGGCGAGCAAACTTGGGATTGATAAGGCGGCGAGACCGAAAACGACTGCAACGACTGATCTGGATTTGTCAAATCCGTCGTTGTATGCAGAGTTGTTCAAGAATGTAAGATGTTGTGTCTGAGGTGTGATCAGTGAGGTGCTCATTTATTGTTCTTGCAGCCTGGTGGAGGTGCATCCAAGACAGGTTTGAATCGACGAGCTAAGGAAGAGGAACGAAAGAAGGAACTGGATAAATTGAGAGATGATTATAAGGCGAAGTTTGCGGAGGAGGTGGTGTGTTCCTTATCTTCTACTCTCTCACTTTCCCGCTCACGTTGGGTGCAGAAAAAGTCCTTTGACTTGCAAGGGCAAGCTGAAAAGATGGCACGGTTTGAAGAGGTGCTGAGACAGAGGCGTAGTTCTGCTCTTTACCCTAACTTCCTCGCGGCCAAATGGAGAGAAGAATGGGAGAGAGAAAAACGACGAGCGCATAAACGGGAGTATCAACAACAACCAGTACAAAATGGTCACGTCGATAATACGAAAGAGGAGGGTGAGATGTAAACGGTTAAGAGAGGTGCTACGATACCCACTGTTGACCCGTGTATCTTCGGCGCGTATAATTTTTCTGTCGCCTGGGGATGTATCAGATATAATACATTATATGGGATTGAATATTAAGCAAGTGGAGATTCTGATCCCTTCAATTCATGCTCTAGCTCGTATATGTTTTTGTTAATCTGGTTGATACATGCAATGTACCATTTTCGTAATTTCGTGTAATGATCAGTAGGTTTGGAAATGCTGGAGGATAATCGGAGCTTCTGTAGCTGCTCCTCAATTGACGTTTCTGGTATGAGAGGGTCAAATTTTGACTGTAAGTTCGAAAGTTGTTGTCGATACTCTTCCAGCTCGATGTCCATGTGTTCGGCAACTTGGGGCGGATACATAGTAGAGATGAAGTTGTCAGAGCAAGTAAGGAAGTCGGAGGAGCCATCTGCAAGGCTGTCTAGCATCGTGTGGGTGTCTTTGTTGAGGGGAAGCGAAGGCGAAAGTGTCGAGAGCGCATCTTTAAATATTCGTTGATGAAGGAGGGTCGACAATCGGACAATGGTGTACATCTGAAAACACTTGAGTTTCAGAGGTAATGAAACATGATCAACGGTACCTTTTTGATCCGTCCTACTTCAGTAACGGAAGGCTTGACGTTGGAGGATATTCCAAGCTCTGTCCAGCCATCATCAAATTCCTCTTCCTCCTTCCCGACGCCATCCTCAGGTTTCTCCGCATTTTCCATCGTCTCGCGGACCTCATCCAAACCGTCATTGAGGGATTCCTGATTACGTTTCCAAACCTTTCTGACAGCCACGAGGTTGTTCCCAGGAAACCCATCCCGACCGCGAGCCTTTTCAATGATGTCGTGTACTGCACCAGTCCTCATGAGGTATTCAGTTCCTGCTTCACGTCCGGATGAACTCTCAGATTCGACGATGAGAAATGTCTGTATGAGCGATTTAAGCGCTTCTAGTACGTCTCTGGCAATTGTAGTCGCTTCCGATGCTAAGGTCTTGCCATGATCAGTCTGTAGTAGACGGACACAATGTGGTAGAGAGGCAACACGATCGGAAAGTTCTTTGAGGGGTTCAAGAGCAGCCTTGTAGGATGGAGAAGAGGGCTTCAGAATAAGGGATAATTTGGTCGTGGAGCCGTAAATGAGAGAGAGTAGCGAAAGAAAGTCTTTGTGTAACAGGGACAAATTAGAGGCGTCGAGAGAGGGGTCGGCGTTTTGTGTTGGATCCACGAGAAATGCAAGCGCTGCATTTGAATTATCTAGCACAAGAGCGAGAGCGACAAGCACTTTTTGGTATCGTTAAGTTAGCGAAGAAAGTATGCAACTCCTAAACGCACCTTTTTGTTTCTCTGTCATATTGTAAGAAGAGATGTGGAATCTAATCATGGGCGTCTAATGATACTTGAGCACGTGGCCAGCCGAATTTTCCGTAGCTTGCATCACCATTCCATACTCGTCCTCACAGTTAACTGCAAATATCGCCACAGCTCGAATGCTCAGGCATCCCCAGGTAAATATATTTTTGGCATTATTTTACACGTCTAAACGAATATATTTGCAGATGCTGGGTTTACTGCGCGGCGTTGTGCGTCCAGCAGTTGTACGACCACTAAAACTCGCGTCTCAACCCCCCCAAGTGTGCCAACTGTCAACTCTTCGGCCTTTCCAACCTAGACGCGCGGATCTTCTTTGGACGCAGTGTCACTCGAAACGTTTCTCTTTACCGTCCACTTCACGGAATTTAAGCCTCGGTTCAATATTCTCTCGCAAACTCGCTCCTTCGCCAACACCCCTGGTCGTAGCCCATGTAACTCGACTCGAGGCTGAAGCCAACGTCCACCCTCATGATACCGAAAAGCAGCTTGCGCTATTTCGTGCTCTTCTGGAAACCAATCTCAAGACCTCGTATGACCTGATCATCAGCCGGTGGGAGCGTATGTGTGAATTCGTAAGTCGAAGTAATTTATTTGAACAATGATCATATTCACTTACCTGATCTTGATTTAGGATCCGTCATCACCAGCCCTCCATTCACAAGAGGCGTTCAAATTATATTTGGAGAGTCTAGTCCGGACCGACCAGCAGACCGCCATCAACGCTGCAGTGCGAAGACGAGATAGCCTGTTAGCTGCCCACCCTCTGCTGAATGCCGGAGTTGCTGTGAATGAAGAGGCCACAGCAGCTACCCCCGAGTCGGTTGGAACATCATCGACAGACCCTCCGCCCTCGTCAGAATCTGGAATTCCTGCATCACCGGAAGCTTCCAAACAGGCTATTTCTCCTAGTCAACAAATTGCTCAATCCGTTTTGGCCAACCAACCGGTGGTATCTATACCGCCTAATACCCTCAACGTTTCGCCATTTTCCAGGTTAAAATCAGCCGCCTCAGGTCCGGAGGGCACGGGTGACCATCCAATCCAAGTATCGATTGTCGAGCGTGAGTCACGGTTTTCTGTTCTGTTCGCGGAACGACATTCGAACTGACTTTTCAATCAGGCAAAGGCGCTTGGGTTCCTCGTCTCGTTCGGTTCATTGCACTGGTTCTAGTCAGCTCATTCTGTGAGTTTGAGTAACTGTAGTCTTGGGTCTGATTCCTGGAAGAACTGACCCGTTGCTTCAGTCTTCCTTGTCATTCTCTCTGTCTTCTTCGAAAACACCGGTTTCATGAAAGCTGGACCTCGTCAGAGTCAGTTTGAGCCTGCAGAAGGGAAGACCGTCAAGTTTAGTGACGTTCACGGAGTGGATGAGGCCAAGGACGTGCGTCTAATCATTGTCCAGAGGTTTTACGGCATTCACTCGTACTCATTTTCCCATTTAACAGGAGTTGCAAGATGTCGTTGCCTTCTTGAAAGATCCGACAGCGTTTGCGTCCCTTGGTGGTAAACTGCCGAAAGGCGTGTTATTGACAGGGTAAGCGAGACCCAACTCAATGCCGTGTTTGCCGACCCCCTACTCCGCTTGTCTAGACCTCCCGGTACTGGTAAAACCATGCTTGCTAGGGCTGTGGCCGGGGAAGCTGGCGTCCCATTCTTCTTTGCTTCAGGGTAAGCTTATTCCCAACAACTCCGGAATAATGCCCTCATTGCTTCCAGGTCCGACTTCGAGGAAATGTTTGTCGGTGTGGGTGCCAAGAGAGTCCGCGATCTGTTTGCGGCTGGTCGTAAGAAAGAGCCGGCAATCATCTTCATCGACGAACTCGATGCAGTGGGTGGCAAGAGGAGTAATAGGGATCAACAGTATATGAAACAAACCCTCAACCAACTGCTCGTTGAGATGGATGGATTCCAGCCTAATGAGAGCATCATTGTCATTGCTGCAACCAACTTTCCGGAGTCGCTTGATCAGTAAGTACAAACTCAAGCATTTCCGAGTCAGCTTATGCCATCAATACAGAGCGCTTGTGAGACCCGGTCGATTTGACAGGATTGTTGCTGTCCCACTTCCTGATATCAGAGGCCGTGTTCAAATTCTTCAACACCACATGTGCGGAGTTACAACCAGTAGAGGTTAGTCCCTTTCCATTGCTTCATACCCCGGTCTATAGCCACGTATTCCTAGATGTCGATCCGAAGATTCTTGCGAGAGGAACTCCCGGATTTTCAGGTGCTGATTTAGCCAATATGGTCAAGTGAGTGTTAGCCACCAATCGAATAAGTATGGGTTATGACATCTAGGTGAAAGTCTTGCTGCAATTCAGGCTTCGAAGGAACGCGCAAAAGAGGTAGAACTGAAGCACTTTGAGTGGGCTAAGGTAAGTCAGATAACACCTTACCAACGGAATGGGTCATTTACCTCCTACCTCATAGGATCGTATTCTTATGGGAGCGGAACGAAAGAGCCAATTCATTGATCAAAAGAACAAGCTAGCCACAGCTTATCATGAGGTTCGTTTCTGAACTTGAACGCCATTTATACTACTCACCAAAAACGTCAGGGTGGCCATGCTCTAGTTGCGTTATATACTGATGGGGCTATGCCATTGCATAAGGTTACTTGTGTCCCTCGTGGTCATGCCCTAGGTTATGTACGTATCTGCTTGGATGCTCGATGCCGTTGAAATTCTTCTGACAACAGACTTGGCACAGACTTCTCAACTTCCTGAAAATGATCGCACGTCTATCAGCTATAAGGAGTATCTGGCCCATATCGATGTTGCGATGGGTGGTCGGGTCGCCGAGGAACTTAGTACGCTATCTATTAATATCCCCTACGTCAATTTTCTCTCTGACAAATCTGCCCAGTTTACGGCCGTGACAATGTTTCCAGCGGTGCGAGCTCGGATATACAAAGTGCGACTCGGACTGCCACTGCAATGGTCAAAGTATGTGCACTTCCTCCTTCCTCCTTACCCTTTATTCATTTCCGTGTTCATCAGCAATGGGGATTTTCTAAGCTTGGCCCAGTATTTTATGACAACAAGGATGATGGTCTCAGCCAACGACGCAAGGAGGAGATAGAAGACGAAATCTCGAAGTGAGTGCCCATATCCCCTTATGATAAGGGAGGCCCTGATATAACATGTGATCTCCAAGGCTGGTCCGAGGAGGCGAAGCTCGGGCTTCAGATATTCTGAATTCAAAATTGGATGAACTTCATCGGGTTAGCGTCCTTAACGATCTGATATGTTGAGAAGCCATCTGAATATTTTTCTACCTTTCAGCTCGCACATGCATTAGTTGAATACGAGACGTTGAATGCAGACGAAGTTCGCAAAGTTATCAAGGGCGAACCGATTCGCAATATCTCAGATGTTCTGGAAGAAGTGACAAGGGCCAGTCAAGCTGCCGATTCCACAATAACCCCAGCAGCAACCGCCAGCTCCGAGGGACCCACCAACTCGTGACATAGGCTGCCGTCGATGTGACCATCATACTTAGATTTATTGCACCCATCATCACTTAATTATTGGTTAACCAGCGGTCACTTAATACATTTATTTCTTCTCTTCTCATCAAAATTCTAGAATATCGCCGACCCACAAGACTCAACATAAAAACAGAAAGAATTACATAATTCTGGTCCATCGATGCCCATCACTGGCTTGCGGTTAGATTTAAGAGGATGCACTGGATTTAGATTGGCAACTAAGAAATAATCCTTCGTAACCCGTCGGCTGAGGCTGTCTTCTTGATTTCAGAGTATGTATATACTTACTATGTCACGTTCAATTATTTGCCTGTGATGTACAGCTCCGAGCCTTTGCCCACACGGACAATCCCAATTGGGCTGAGCCAGCCCGTGCATGAAATGTCAGGTGAGTGTCACTATGACTGAAATGACATATACATATCGATTATCGTCTATCAGTTTCTACAGAGAAATCGAAGCTTTCCGCATTAGGCAACACAACTATAACGATTGTACGTAGTACGTTTATCTTTGTCGGTTCTCTTGCTTCCACCTCAATTCTTGCAGACAGAACAGAGCGCTTTTAAGAGTTCACTCAGAGCCGAGCTGTTCAATATGCCAATGCCCAACTCCCAAGGCAAATAAATGATTGAATTCCGTTCTTAGGGTCCAAGTTTCTGATGTAACACTCGAGCGGTGTTCTGGCCGCGCCTGCCACAGGACCTACTAGAAAGATCCTAGAATGACCCCCAGACTCGACATCTTCTTAATTTTGGCGGTGGCCTATCAAGCTATGAACACTACGGAAAGAGCGGAAGCGTGCTCGTGGTACAGGGCCACAGTGGTCAGGACCTGCCCTGTCATACCGCGGGCATATACCGAAGGCCCATGGCCGGTTCACGGAAAGGTATTGATTTTGATGAAGGTGAGTGAACCTCGGGGCCAGACACCAGGATGAAGTGTTCATGTCAAATTATGACATGGGACGCTGACGTGAGAGGAAATGCTCCCAGTTGAATTTAACGACATTCCAGCGAAAAAAACGTACGCGAGATGGAACCACAAACCGAATATGCTCTGGTTATGACGCAAGAGGCCAGAAGTTCCAAGGAACCTTACCACTCTTTGTCCGCTGACCTTTAAACCGCAAACTTAATGACATCGTAATAGAATCGCCAAATTCAGGTCCCTTCTGATCCTGGGCGAAGCGGGAAGGCCGTTTATAGGTGGATCACTCGAAAACGTGCCTGTTCTGGGGTAACCTGACGGATTCGGGAGATAGTCTCAGACAGAGTATCTGATTCGAAATCTTGATCATTTCGATCCAAACCAGAGGATCTCGTTGCTGACCTGTGAACTAGTCGTTTGGGGATGAATCGGGGTTTCGACCCAACGCGGTTTGACGGCCTTCCTTTCTGAGCCCACGGCAGTGCCATAAGTGCAAAGCAGGGAAATCCTGGCTCCCACATTCCCCGATCCAATCTTGCCGACTGAGTGAAATATACACAGACTAACAAGTACAGGACGGCCCGCAGGAGCTTAAAAGCCCAAGCGTCACCCGAAACAGCTTTTCTGCAAACCCGAGAACTTAAACGTGTGCGTTCTATGCCTTCCATCATCCACTCTTGCACTCTAACACACACATCTTATCGTTTACCAAAGTCTTTGATCATCTGTTCAACGGATATCTGGGCAGATCGCAACCGCAAATCCACGATATACGTTTAGACTTTACCCCTCGCCTACCTCCGCCGACAGCTTTAGTGAGGCAATTCACTTCTCCACATCCGCGAATGATACTCATTTAGATATAGGTACGACTAATATGTGTCACCGGGAGCTCTACCTTGAGAGATTCACTTGCAAGCATTCTACATTCAAGTATGAAAAAAAGATCGACTGCGAGAAAAGCACCTGTTTCTTGAGCGCTTACCACTCAAGAGACTGCCCTGGCACATGTAAATGTCAGCGCTATCAAAACCAACCAGTCAGGTTCTATAACGATGTTTGTGGGCGTGGCTCCATATAATTGCAATCGATGGACTGACTCTATTATTCATTCTAGCGACCAAGTCAGTGCCCTCGGTGTGCACCAAAAAACACTGTATAGGTGAACAAGACAGCGGGGCGTTCAGCTGGGCCCTTACACAATTTATGACTATTTACATTACTCTATGTCCAGATCCATTAGCGCTTCATCGTCTATCCCTCCGTCATCGTACTTTTCATCGTCGCCCCCGCCCACACCTCCCTGCTCTTGTTCTAACGCGATCGCTTTCTGCTTAGCTTGTGCCTTTTCTATGTCTTCTAATGTCCATAATGATACCCCTGTTTGATTTTCATTGGGATTTTGTGAAATAGTGCGCATGAATAACTTCGACAGTGTGATCGCCATGTCTGTAGAAAGATTGGACGCCGTCTCAGTGATATACTGGTTGATCCAACGAGGAAGCTTGGCGCGTTTGTCAGCTCGCGCAAACCGCTGGGAGCGACCTGTCAAGGAGTGGATAAAAGGAAAGAACCTGGAACCTCAAACCTTGTCCGCAAACACCATCAGTCCCCAGTCAGTCTTTCCCCGTAAGACTCGACCCACACACTGAGCGGCGTTTCGCATAGCGTCGAACCCCAGGAATTCGGACTCTCGTATGCGATATGCATCGCGCAGATACTCCAGGCGGGCCTTTAAAATCCGGCTTTCTGTATACTGGTAGGGGACACTACGAAGGTCAGAATTAGGGCGAGAGCTAAGAAAAGGGGTAGACCAAGGGAAAAGTATGTACCCAAACATGATCACGGCTCGGCCGTAGTTATGGTCAAAATCGATGCCCTCGGAAACTTTGCCTCGAGCTACCGAAAGTAGTACGGCCCCGCGGCCATTATCGCAAGCCTGATTTTTCATCGTTATGCGTAGGCTTACAAAGGGAAGAGTCCACTCACTCGCCGGTAATTCTCTAGGGCAATGCTCGTTTCATTGGCATCGGGAGTTTCCACAAAGATGAGCTTGTTTTTCCACACTTCGTTGAGGATTCCCTGACAGGCGCGTTCGCACAGGTACATCTCCGTTTGTCATAGGTGCTTACCATGTCATTCCATGCTGCAACGATGGATTCCATATAAAGATAGCTTGGAAAGAAAGCGACTATCCCATCAGGGACGATCTTGCTGTATTCAACGAGGATACTTCCAAAGTTACGGACGACAGCGGGGTCATTCCTAACCTCAAACCGCGAACTGATGGCCACCTGGTCGCTTCCCCGGGTGATGACCTGTATCGGCCTTGAGCTTCAAGTCTGTCAACCAAGGAAGACGCACTAACCAATGGCAGAAATGCATTTCTCGTAAGCGTCATAGGATAAGTCTCTTGAACAACCGGTGTAAATTGAAGCATTTTGGGGTACATGTCTAACGGGGAGATGGTCCCAGACGTGATAACAACGCTGCTGAAGCGTTCAAAAACTGGTTTGATGGCAAGTGAAGGATCGAGGCATCTGATATTTGGGGATGTCTAAGATTATCCACGGTCCTGAAGCAGGCGGTAGAACGCACGTAAAGTGGAAGATAGGATTGGGAACTGTAGCGGTGTCAGTCTCGAAGGGTTCAAGAATGAGCAAGAACCCTACGCGCAGGGTTAGTGTCAGGCTGAGAAGGACTTTTGCACGAAAATACCTTTCTCGTAAGTGGATACTAATGTAGCGAAACTTGCCACCTTTTGTAGACTTGCATGTTCATCTAGTCGACTAAGCTCAAGCGTTCGAATCAAAGATTGCAGCCGCTCAGCACAGAAACTATAGATCATCTCAGTAAATGGGGGCAGTCGAAGCATTTCCAGCTCACCGCAATGGCCGTCGCTCAATGTAAGTGATATCTTTTAAATGTTGGAGGAAAGAAAGCGGTGTTTCTGCAACTACATGTAAAACTCTCATACGTGTCTACTCGTAGGGTCAGTTATCAGCCGTCACCTGAGAGATCCGCACATACTTTCAAGTATTCAACAAATCGTTTTAAAAAAGCGGCGAAATGTTCCGCTTTTCGGATGTTTCCAGGTATTGCCTCTTTTAATATATCTTCTGGAAGCACTAGTTTGGGCGGCGTGAGTTTTTCTGAGTAAAATCACGCGCCGTGGATATGCATACCAGGATTGGCCATAAAACCGTCCGTGTCGGTATCATCAGCTTCTTGCAGCCCTTCCACGAGTTTGGCGTACTCATCCTGCAACTTAGCCGCATCTGTCGTTTTGATTCTAAAAGGAAACGATCAGCAAGCGAACCTGGAAGAAGGGCGCTGCGAGATGCGGTGCTGACTCTTCAATCTTTTCTCCAAGCTTCGTGATGCTTCTCGCCGCTGAATCAAGCATGGGGCGAGTTAAATCGATACTCAGAGATTCAATACAGACATTATCTGTTCGAGATTTGTCAGACTACATAATAATAGCAGGATGTGATGGGAAAAAGAACCTATATTATGAGCTTCATCAAAGACTACAATTGAGTCCTTGGACATCTCTTTCGACACCTGCTCAGCGACCTTGGGGTCAAGCAAATAATGGAAAGAGTAGATGATTACGTCCACAAATGCCATCTAAAGCAAACCGAAGCGAACTGGGTCACTAGTAAGGGTCTTGATGTTGCACTACTCACCATGCGTCGTACTGTAAAGTACGGGCAAATGCCTTTGTCCTTGCCGTACTCCAGAACATCGGCAAGCGTCCAAACACCACCAGGTAGGAGATTTCCTGGCTCAAGTTTTCCGAGGTTCTATGTTTTTCGGTCTCAACATTCATCCCACTCCACCAAAAGGCGTCCCAAAGAGAGATACGTACTTCATGCCAGTCACACAATTCGACAGAACCTGGATCTGCTCTTCCCTTCTCGCACACAGCAGTGTTGGTCAGATCCCGACATCGGGCATCGACTACCTTTCCTTTCTTTTCTTTTGACACCTGATATCATCCTGCGGTTGGTAGAGGTTGAATCAAATATACATGGGTCAACGTACGTCTGGGTTGATGCACAAGTTCTTGCGACTTGTCAGCCCAAGCCCCATGTAATGACGCTCCTTGGCTTTCTCCTCCTCGGTTTCAGCACAAGATTCTCTGTACTTCATCAATCGCTTCAACTCCGTTAAGGCCTTCTCAATTTCTGGCACCGTTCGGGAGCAGTAGATGAGCTTGCGTTTTGTAGGGTAAGACTAACCCTCGGTTACCCCAAATGTAGTCAGTCAAGCCGAAGGAAGAACTCGCCTGTTGATATGATACAATTAGAGAAAGTAAGGAGACGGTCTTCCCTGTTCCCGAGGGCATTTCTAGCACACAATGGCCCTATGAATATGAGGATGTTCAGCATTACAGTCCATGGAAGCCTGCGGGTGCATACAGTGGCATCGAGGGTTCTTTTCAGGTCGCACATATAAGCATATTGTTCTTTTACGGATCAGAGCAAGCTCTTTGAGGTTCGAAAGATAGTTACCCGGATAGATACGGTCATAAGGGAAAATTATCTGGCAACGAGAAACAATGGAATAAGCACCGCAGTTTCGAGCTGAATTAATGAGGCTTACTGGAAGGTTATCGATGTAAAACTTCATGGTTGGCGCATTGGGTGACTCTCAGCTGCAAAGTGTCTCATAAGAATGCCGAAGTCAGAGTAGGAACAAGCAGCAAGAACTCAAATGATTTGACGCGTTACGGCTCCGTCGATTCAGCGCGGATTCAGCGCGACTCAGTCACACCTTCTGAAGAGCGCTGACGTCACATGCTAGAGTGTGTGTTTCAATGTCACTACTGGCGAACTTGAACGTAAATAAATACATGTACATCTCACTGTCCTATCTTCCGCGTAAAACAAACCGATCCAGAACATTAGTGTCCGAACTCGTCACTAAATACACGATAGTCCGTCAAATACATGTCAGGAAAACATCTTTACTACTCATCAATTAAATCAACATCGTCGACAGCATCATCGTCATCATCGTCGTCGTCGTCACCTCATTTCTATACTAGATCAAGCTCATGAAAATTTGTACGAAAGCCAAGCTAAAGGACCGTGGGATCATGTTGCTCCCTGAGTGTTACTATCGGGAACGAAACCTTGCCCAACAGATTGAACAATGTTTGCGAGCGGCCCGACCGCTTGGTTGCCGTAACCGTCATTCGGCGACTGGCCAGATTGGTCGTTGACGGGTGTGGTCGGCGATGTACTATCGTTTGGTACAGTTGGTGAAATAACAGTTCCAGGTTGAGTCGTAAGATTGTCTTGTGACCACTATGATAGAGTAAGTAGACAGTAAAGTGACATGGGTGGAGGGGTCATGCCTGGTATTGGATCATGCCTTGAATGCCACCCAGCACACCAGCTGAACAGCCAATTGAGTAATACAAACTTTCGGGGGCGGCTGTAACACACCTTGGAGCCACTGTGATAATGCGTCTGACGCTTGTGCCTGTGTGGCGAATGGCTGTTGTTGCGGGGGGAGGCCGGAAGCCGCTGAGGGGATGGTCTGAGCGTCGACTCGTCTCGAGGAGGGTCACAGATACCTACTACTCGAAGTATCGGCAGCGAATGGCGCGACGGACGTGTTAAAGGGGACGAACGCCTGAGCATTCTGTTGAGTCACCAAACCTACGCTGGATAAAGTGACTGGTTTTCCAAATCTAGAGGCGAATAAGAGTCATCCTCTACAAGTGAAGATACAGTACACACAGGCGGCCGACTTCAGCATGTTGTCTGATCCAGTCCAAGCCCTGGTTAACTGTATTGTTAAATGCAGGCAAGTTCGGGTCATCCACGCCATATTTTTGTTGGTCAGGAAGAAGCTGGAAGCTGCTCAGGCCGATCTGCGGAATATTGATAATGTCTTCACTATCAACGCCTTGGGAACCATCAAAAGCCGAGCCTGGACCAGTCTCTTGCTGTCGGCGAGTGGCTATGGCGATGTTCAGTAGCGAATCAAAGAGAAAAAAAATGCGATTCACGAGTCGAGACCCAACGCCCACGAATTCTAATGCCACCTTCGGAAGTCGACCTCTTAGCAACTGCTCTTGTCCTTTTGAAAGCTTCTCTGCGCTCCTTCAAGAGACGGTCTCTGGTCAATGGCGCGGCAGTACTCCGACGAGAGCCAGGGGCAGGAGAAGGGCGAGGAGGAGGCGTAGTGACACGGGGGAAGAGCTTCGGGCAGTCCATGCAGAAGAACCCTTGAGAACTATGTGAAGCGTCAGTACGACGGTTCAGATCCAACAGCAATGACAAACCCAGATGCTACGATGTGATTCGGGTCGTGCTCACTAACATGCTGGGCGAGCTCAGCATGCCACCGAGTGACATTTTGTGCGATACAACCAGCGGATGCCACAATCGATGATGAGCACCTATCGGAAAGGTGATGGTCAATGGCAATTCGTAAGTGTGAGTCTCAGTGTTAGACAAACCTGGGATCATTGGCCAGCTCCCTGGTAAACCGACATTTAGATCATGATATCCGACTTAAGTATCAATCGACATACCAGGCAAGAACATTGGTATTATTAGTGTATCGGGTGACAATCTGTTGTGTATAGTTCTTGAAAGCGTCGATAACCGTCCTGTTAGTAAAGAACTGATCGTGCTCTTGAGGGCCACCGAAATTCCGGACGTAGGCATCCATCCCACCTGGGAGCAACCATTGAGACGCTTTTCCATACTGGATGCAAAAATCTCACCGTAATCATTGCTTAAGAAACCTCTGGGCAAAGAGTTGTTGGTCCCAGGAGTCACATCGCGTTTACCGAAGCGGAAGACGCTGAGAGGATCCGTGACATTGATGTTATCAGTCAAAGGACGAGGGTTCCAATTATTCGTGAGAGACAACAAAATGTAAATGCCGTGCTTCTGAGCAAGTTCCATCACTTTATCAAGCTTCTGAAGGCCGTTCGGACCTTCATTGATGGTAAGGGTGCCGTTCTTGATCAGCTGGAACCAAGTGCCGTTCACTGGGATTTCATCAACATCTACCGTGGGAACTCCGCATGAGCTTCAGTGAAAGATCAAGACGGAAAACACGCACCATTGAACGCCCACGTCCTCACAACGTTAAATCCCGCCGCAGATATATTCCCCAAAGTATTGTCAATGTCCTTGTCCGTGTTCAACGAGGACAGCCAGTATGCGGTCGTGCCAATATAATTGAATTGGCTTTGCTGAACGTCAGATTGGCAAGAAGGTCGGGATTAATTTGTGCTGACCTTCCATTAACCATCAACTGCTGCCCGTTCTGGGTAACGAAGTTCCTGGGGGGTGCGCGCCTAGAAATGTCTGCGGTCTTCGTAGCTGGGCGGGCAAGGACGTTGAGTGGCAGCAGGAAGAGGGCGAGCAGCCCACAGGAGAGGACATGCATCGTGTCCAGAGAAGGGGGAGCCGAAGGGAAAGCTAGCCCGGAAGGGCTCGTTTTATAGGGACAGGAACGGCATCTTCAGAAGAGCGATTGTGACATACAGTTGTATAGTTTTCGGCGAACCTGAGCATTTCACCGTGGAATTACGGGCAATAATTGGGCACGGCAGGAATGTGGATCAGAATTGATGAGCAAACATAGCTTTTGATGCAGAAAAATGCCGTTTTGACAGATTGGCGCCTGCCCGCGCTTTACTTAATAGGATCTTGATCACGGGTTGCGTGACATTTTGTGTCATCCTGTGACGCCCGGACTGCCCAGCCATGGTGCTCTCCTGCGCAAAAACCTCATGCATAGTTTCATTGCGCGAGCCTCTGCACGGCCAGGGTTTCGATTGTGCAGTGGCGTAATCGCTCGAACATGTCGTTTGCAGTCATCCAACGCTCCCCGTAGTGCTTGGAAACAGGCAATCATCACAGAATCGCCTGTCTTAGTCCAAGAGAACTTTCCTAAACACTTTGTGTTTGTATTGGACGTTGGGAAGCGTTTCATCAAGTTCTCATTCATTGGGCTCGTCTTACTGGGCATTGCTACCGGGAGTGCTTATGAAGGTGCTCACATATGGGCTGAGAAGCATGGCCTAGCCCCAGATTCCGACGAGGAAGTGAAGGGATGGCAATGGGAGTCGGATGCGGACAAATGGACGGGTGATCCTGCGCATGGAGGAACAGACCCAGGTCTAGGGTTCAATGCTCGTCACCTCGTTCGTGCTGCGTGGATGGCATACACTTGGGGCATTGGCCATAGTACAGCAGCCATCGGAAGTCACGATCAACGTGGGACAGGTCTCGTCGGACCGGCAGGGATCAAAGTCATTAACCCGCAACTCCAAACCACGGAAGCTTTCTTACGAGCAGCCATCCGTCATGCGGAGTCAATTCCAGACCAACTCTACCCTCATACACTGCCTCAGCTGTTCACCCTTCACGGAAATGTATTGGAAAAGCTAGGCAGTGATTTCTTACCGGAGGCCAAAACCGATTTGGAGCGTGCATGGGCCGGACTTGACGCCCAGGGATTGGATTCGGCACGTATTGCGCTGAAACTCGGGGACATTGTTTCGCGTTTAGGGTTAAAAGAACAAGCTCTCGAGTGGTGGGCGCGCGCACTTGCACTTATTACCGACAATTCCTCTCCAAATGTTCTCGGTTTGATTCCAAAACAGCCCCCATCATCACCCCTCGCACAACGATTATTATCATCAACCCTGGTATCATTATCAGCTTTTTATGCCAAATCAGGTCAATACCGCATGGCCGAATCAATCGAAGAGGATGCACTTTCCGTCCTTCGCGCAATACCTCCACCTAATTCCTTGGCTTCAACGTCACCGCCACAAGCTCTTCATGCTTTGTTTCTTTTACAGCGTTCATCCATCCTATCTATCCACCTCGCCGAAGTCTTATATGCCCAGCGTCGCCCTGAAATTTCATCGATCCAGTGGTTGACGTTTGCAGCAGAATCTTCTGAGCGCGTCGCTCGAGTCCTCACCGGCCTCCCCCTCGTGAAGTCTCAGGAATTTCATTCCAAAAATCCTCTACCCAACCCACTAGAAGAACGTCTGCTGACCTCTTACACGGCTTCTCGAAGTATGAAGCCCGTAGCAGAAGGCTTACTGCGTGATGCCCGTCGCACAGCTGCCGAGGCGTGGAATTTGATGGGTGTGCTGCACGAAACAAAAGAAGGCTCAAATTCTAAGTCAGCGTTGGAGTGCTTCGAGCGTGCTGTCCAGTGGGCTGGCACACCATCCTCTGAAGTTGATGGTGGAAGGGAAGCGGCGGAGGGTATACCAGATGCGGATTGGAGAGTGTTTTGGAGAAATTACCAACGAGCTTTGGGCCAGGCACCAAGTGCCACTGCAAAATAAGTGATATGTCACGATGGACCTCCGACCGACTTCTTATTTCCACACATTTCCCTATTTCTGTCTAACTCATCAGTCTCGAATCGCCGGCTCCTGAGTGTATGCGAAAAGAAGCCCAGATAGGGTTTGATATTACCTTCCTATGAATATCATGTTGTTTTCTCGATAGAGACACATATGGCCGAATATCGGCATCGCACTTCACTTGTTAATCTAGATCACGGTGAAATATGTTTCGCATGATTTATCCGGAACGGCGTGGATTTTTTGTGTATTGGTTCTTTCTACTTACAATCTCTTACAGTGCTACAAGAAACTTTGGCTATAGGAAAATCAGGTGTAATATGTGCGATGAGGTCATCAGAATTTCTCTCATTTTGCTTTTTGAAGCAAGTCATGACTATATATAGTAGATGGTTGCCCGGAGGTTCCGCTCTGGGAAAGATTCTATCAGGTCGTCTCCGATCGCAGGTGCATCGATATCACCTTGCACAACATACACACCACCTCTTTCCTTGAATGAACGTTCAGTCCAGGGCGATGGCCTCAGCTGCTCTTAATAACGAACGTTTCCTAGCTGACCGTGCAGCTCCTCTGTGTAGCTTGGACGTGGCTAAGTCGTTCGCTCAGCTTAGGTACGAGCTCAAACCACAATACACGCGGCCTGTCTTGAATGTTTTCTCAGCTCTCAGGAGAAGAAATACTCACACTTCCTCAACCAAGCCTCATGGGCCGGCACCCGAATCATTCAAGGTCTTTGCGTCATTATTGTTCATTTTTTCTAGTCGCACCAATAAACTAATTAGGCCAATGGACACCACATGCCACGGAACTTTACGACTTGCTCATTCTCGTTTTCAGTGACGGTAATAAGCTAGCTGACCTTGAGGCCTTGCGCGCCGCTTCCAAACTTACCGCAGGGGAATGGGAAGATCTCCTTCAGTATACGATTCAAGTGCGTTCCCCCTATTTGCGAACGCACACGGCGAAGGCTGAAGCTTTTAACAGGTCCTCAGCAATCTTGTCAATTACAAATCGTTTGGTTTTACCAAAATTAACCCGCGCATTACAGCAGACAAGTTCAATTCTGTTGTCCAGAACTCCACCAACAAGGACAAGGCTGCGCTCCTGTGGAACAAGGTGACGCCACTCCTGCTTCATGCTCCACTCGGCGACTCAACAGCGTCTCTACTTTAGCTCAAGGGACATATCTACTCCACTTCTCCTGAATCCAGTCTATTCATTGGGAAGAGGAGTCTTGGGCATGTGTCAAACTATTACCTCGGCGAAGTAATCGACGATGAAGAAGTGGTTGCTATCCAGACAGCTGCAGAGAAGCTGAAGGTTGATGTATTGAATACCCGGTACGTTCAAATGTCGTGTTCACCTGCGGCCTGATGAATTCACGCCGCGGGTTCAGTGTTGTAAAGAATGGACCCGGCGATTATGTCCTGCTTGTGGCATCGGCCGCTGCGGCCCCTTCAACTGTCCATGATATTGACATTCAGGGGATGAAAGCAAAGGTCACAGTCGAGTATGGTGATTTCTCTCCGGTCCTTCAGCGAGTCAACGAAGCACTCCGTGAGGTAAGGTTCTTCAGTTTCCTTGTTGATCACTCTTCCACCAGCTCATTGATCGCTTAAGGCCAAGAAATACGCGGCAAACGATCACCAGGTCAAGATGATTGAGGGCTATATCAAATCGTAGGTGCTCCAGGTTTGTTCTCGTGCGGAATTCTACTTACAGAAATAGGTTTGAAACGGGCTCCATCCAAGACCATAAGGATGCTTCAAAGGAGTGGGTCAAGGATGTGGGACCTGTGGTCGAGTCCTATATTGGGGTGTGTCTCAGCATCCTGGTATTGCCCCCGGCTGACTCAATGCATCGTGTAGTTCATTGAAACCTACGTAGATCCCTACGGAGGACGTGCTGAGTGGGAAGGTGATTAGATATTTCGCTTTGTGGTTTGACGAACCAGCTCATTCAGAATAGGTTTTACTGCGATCGTTAACAAGGCACTCAGCGCCAAGTACGAGATCTTGGTGAACCAGGCACCTGAGCTGATCAAAGTACTACCCTGGGGCAAGGACTTCGAAGTCGATAAGTTCAGGAAGCCCGATTTTACGGCCCTGGAGGTTGTTAACTTCGCAACAGGAGGTCTGCCACCTTTCCACCTTTCTCCCTGTCTCCAGGCTGACGATCTTCCAGGAATCCCTGCCGGTATTAACGTAGGGCTCAAGTTTTTTCGCCGCGGTTGTCGTAGAGACTGATCGATGGTCTCACTTCTCTCCAGATCCCTGTGAGATGTCCCTCTATCACTAACAAGGTTTTCGGAGTATACTGATAGAAGTAAAAGAACTATTATGATATACGCGAATCGACAGGTTTCAAGAACGTCTCTCTCGCTGTAGGTCGTTAGATTTCTCCGTGGTGGTTGGCTTCTGTCCTCATTGGTGTTGTATGTAATGAGAACATTCTTGCCGCGAAAGCTCCGAGTGAGTTTGTTACGACTGTCATCCGAGAAAACTTTTTGACAGTCCTGTATTTATTTTTAGACGAGGAGCTTACTTTTATCCATCCTGATGACTTTGCCCTGTACAATGCTTGGGATAGCCGCGCGTTTGAACTACAGGTTGCTAATCATGAACTCCTTGGTCATGGTTCGGGCAAGCAATTTGAGGAATATGCAGATGGAACCAAGAACTTTGACCCTGAAAAGGTGTATATCGGGACCACATTCCTTTGGTTCGATCGATATGGCTCATCTTGGTTCGTAGGTCATAAACCCTCTGACTGGCAAACCAATGTGCGTACCGTCTGAGCCATGAGGGCCCTCCAAGTTCGTAACCTGATCATGCATCTAAACCCCAGCACGTCTTGGTACAAGCCTGGCCAGACCCCAGGATCTGTGCTAGGTGAAGTATCGTCTTCTATGGAAGAATGCCGCGCAGAGACAGTTGCCCTCTACCGTGAGTCTGGACCATGGAAGCTTATCCTCACTACGTTTTAATACATCTATGCAGTTGTTAGCGAACCTAATATCCTCAAGATTTTCAATGTACGTGAGCCATACCAACGTTGTCGTTCGTCGATGAGCTTTTGTTCAACATTCTCCATCATCCAGTACACCGAGAAACAGGACGTGGAGGATATTCAGTATATCACATTCTTGCTCATGGCTAGGGCTGGCCTTCGTGCCCTTGAATTCTACGATCCTGTCAACAAGAAACATGGTCAAGCGCACATGCAGGCTAGGTGAACCATCAAACCAAATGACAGCGGTCCTATCTAATATTATTTTCAGGCTCGGTATCACTCAACATCTCATTCGTTCCGGCATTGCGCGACTGGAGGAGGTTCGCGATGACAATGGTACTCTCCTGAATCTTTACGTTCGAGTAAGTGAAACGAGAGAAAATGTCATTGCTTGTCGTGTGTTCACTTACCGATTATTTCGTGGTTTTTGCTCGGGTAACTAGGTTGATCGGAATCTCGTTCTGACGAAAGGAAGAGAGGCGGCTGGAAAATTGCTCATAGAGATCCAAGTCCGGAAGAGTACTGCTGACGGCCCCGGTGCACGTGCATTCTATAATGACCTTACTAAGCCCATCGCGGGATGGGAAGGCGAGATAAGGGATCTCGTGTTAGCTAAGAAACAGGTTTGGAAATCTCATTAATCCCCTTGTAGTGCTCTCTTTCTGACAGATTGCGTTCTTTCTCAGCCACGCAAAATCTTTGTGCAACCCAACACGTTTTTAGTTGATGGGGAAATCCAATTGAAGGAATACTCTTTGACCCCTGCAGGTGTTGTCGAAAGCTTCATCGAACGCAATCTCTGATGGAATCGTTCTGGAAATTACGGCAATGGGTATCTGGAATTTGAAAGTGAAATGAGACGATCCGGATGAGTCCGTATGTAGTGGAGGGTATTACTCTAAATACACGATAGATGCCCGAGTATCTGCAACATGAAGAAAATATGTGATACTTGTAATAAATTAATGAAGTGAGTTTGTTGGATCAAGGACAAGAAAAGAAGGATAACCGGACCGTTGTTCCATGTATCATGAGGTCTCCCTGACCAGTCCAACTACAACAGTCACGCTACAGAATTGGTAAGTACACTGAGAAGAGAGAAAAATGAATAACGAGCGTACTCGTCTTCTTTCTAGGTATGGCAACGAGAGAGCATCAGTACCTGTGTCGCAAGGAAGTATCAAAATTACTTACCCCTCCACGGAAAAACATACCCTGTCTTGCTGCATCCCCTAAAGGTCAATACCAGTGTGTCAAAGTGAAAGGGATTTGAATCAAAGCCATTTGTACGCACTCTCGAATGGACTGACTCGAGTCTTACTCCTCATACATTGCTGTGAGTACTCAACCATACGATCCGCCGTGGCTTGTGCAATTTCATCTTCCGAACCTCCAGACCGGGCAACAAGCCGACATATTGTTGCCATTTCGGAAGGGAAAACGTTATCTGAGAAGCCGTCGGTCTAGAGAAAGGTTGATGAGATAAAAATATATGATTTAGGCCCTTTATTGAAAGAAGCGTACATATGCCACCACTATATCGCCGTCTCGCAACTTTGTTTGGAAGGTATCTGCATCGCTTGGAGAATCAACACACGCCCGAGAAAACTTGCGCCCCGCATTAGAGGGTAGTTTCGTAAGTTGTCTTTAGATCTAGTGAGAAAAACATAATAATCATTATTAACACTCACTTACTTTGGACAATTGAAGAAGTGTGTTTGTGTTCGCTGTCTATGGAAGACCGATGACGAGCGGATTATCGCGAAACCACTATCTCCTAGGCTGATAGATATCACTGGGGTCGACCTCAAATCTTGCTCCGAAGGTGTGTGACGTACTTAGCAGACCGTAACACTCCATTTGCCGTATTCAAGCTGATTATACACGCTGTACTTGAGCCTGGTTGAGAAAATTAGACTGGCAAGTTCATATTACATATCCTTCAACGCGCAACCCACCTGCCTGGACTTGTTTTTCCCTCAAGACACCATGAAAAGCTAAACCGAGACATTCATAAGGTGTCATTTCCCAGCCTTCTATTTGCTCTCGCTCTTCATAGTCCAGTGTCGGATCAATCTCCGGTTCCCCTGCCCAAGCATTTCGAGTATACCGATGTGCATGGTACATCAGGGCCTGAGAAAACAGGGATGGGTCAACACCGCTTTCTACCCAGCCACCAACACCATCTGCTACGCCGAATGCTACACCCTCCACAGTCGAGAAGAGACCGACGTTTGAGATAAGGTGAATAAGCGGATTGTAAGCTGGAATACATACTGAACCATTTCGCATCTATTGTCGGTGGAAAGACCAGGGAGTAACGAGAAAGGACATTGAGAAACACAGCAACAGAAATACAGGGAATGACGACATACCTCTTGTATAAAAAGAAAATCCTCCCCTGCGTCGACACTTTTCACCGACTTTGGCCATGATAGCATTTTATCTCTCCATGAACCAACCAGCCCTTCCGAACGAAATGGTATTTTGAAACGCGGGTCTAAGTCACTTCGCGGTTTTCCTGCCCAGCTTGCACCGATATGAAATGAGTATGGTCTAGGCAAAGTTGTTGTAGTCGACAATGTTCTGTCAGCTATTGCACGCGTCGACACTGTAATTCTCGCAGAGGATTTCCGAGCTATTTCTCGTTGGAGAGCTGGGTTAAAAACCGATAAATGGGTAGATATACGCATGAAGTGGAAGCAAGCAGATCCAGATACGACAGAAGACAGTGAGCAGAGCTACGGTCGCGGCAGAGAGTTCAGAATCACCGAGGTAAACCTCATCATCCCACGTGATAGCCCCTGTTTTTAGATCTACATCAATTTCAAAGGCATGCACTATGTTCCGATTGCTCAATTCGACAGGATAGGACAAAGGATAGATGGTATCTGAAGAAAAGGCATGCACTATGTTCTGATTGCTCAATTCGACAGGATAGGACAAAGGATAGATGGTATCTGAAGAAAAACTATGTCTTCTTTGAGGCCCATGCTTTCCAATTGAACGCTTGCTGCTCAACCTTCTTTCCTATACTTCCTCCCCTCTTCTTTGACTCCTTCGGCTTCGGATCGTCATGCGATTTCGTGGCAGTGCCGAGCGAAGTCGAGCTCGTTGCAGTAATAGACGATGGACCGGAGAGCCGTATACCACGTCGCTTCCGTTGCTCCTCTCTCTGATCCGTCACGGATGCACTAGTGGCTCTGGTGGCAGCCTTAGACGAAAATGTCGGTTGGCCCCAAGCTTTTGTGACAACGTCATCCATGTTTTTCGGCAACGTAGAGGCCTCGTAACTGATCTCACGGCACACAAAGTCCTGTGGCATCAATGCTGGAGTATTGCCCTGTCTGAGGAGATTTTCGGTAAATTCTGGGACTTTCACGCTTGAAATCGGCCTCAGTGGCTTTTTTGCTTCGAGGTGAAATTGCTCTGGCCTCTCATGATTTGTGTATTGAGTACCCATAAATTTTTTGACGAATGGGCTTTTGTGAGCTGCTGATGGTGGCGTATTCCTGGTCCACAGGAATTCCGCCTTCCGACGTTGAAGAGCAAGCGTAGTCATCGATTGTAGGCCTTCTTGTGCTCTCAATCCTCTCTTGTCGTTGGCGGCCACTGAAACTTGGAGAACCATACCCTTGTTGAGTTTGGTACTTTCTCGCTGAGCTTCCTGCTTCAAAAGCTTTTCTAGCTCACTCTCTAGAGAACTCCATGGTGCTGGCGGGCGATATAGCATCAGTTTATCCTCGTAATGGTGTTTAATCCGACTCATGGGAACGTATGTGGTTGCTCGTTGCCGATCTGCGTCGTACCAATGCAGCCCACGGTGAGATGGAGGCTTGGGAATTTGGTATTCTTGATGTAAGAAATCAACCTCATCTCTAGGTACATACGAAGGCTGTCAATGACGACTGGGTTACTGAATTGATGAGTAATAGAGCAGGAGTACAGCCGTACCTGGGAGTGCCTGCCTCTCAGATCTTGAGAGGCTGCATCGATGCATATTGCAGTGCCTTCGATTGTACGGTCTTCATCTCGTCTCTCAGTGTCAACCTCTCTGCAAGAGCACTGAGGCAGCCCCCATTTGCCACTGTAGTCTCCAAAATCGAGACACTCATCACAATCATGCGAAGATATAGATTCGGTACCTTCTTCTGCAGGAACACTGACGAAGAACATCTCAGCGATCGTTGTGCAGTATGCGTCGCTGTTTGTCATACCCATGCCGAAAACCGAGCGCCGGATGGCGACTCTCTCGTAAAGCCTCTTGGGCGGTCAGGGCCTCTGCAACGCTCTCATGACAAAGAGTTTTCACTCGAAGAGAAAACTGGTACTCCTTAGGTGCAGAAAAAATCTGACCATGACCCTGATGCCGCTGCAACGCCTCTAGGGAGAGAGCAAGGTTCGAAGAAAACAACGCTCTTTCCGGGTATGAAGATGAAAACGGCATTGCGTTTGAAATGGAGGGTGGATGGCACTTGGTTCCCCGCAGATCTGAAGAAAGTCAGTATTAAAGTATATCTCCAAAGCAGATCTCATGCCCACCGACGACAGCAAGAAGTGGGAAAGACGAGAGGATACAGTATACGGTATCGTCAATCTGAATACAGTGTTTGAGGCGGAGAATACGAAGCCCCCATGGACCTCTGAGCATTCGCACAGTGTTTTCAGGTTCGTTTGAAAGAAGCGTCCTTGAAAGAGTCGTAATGCCATGAGAGGAAAGCACAGTGTTACTGGCATCCAATGCTGCCAAGGCGTGCAGACATTTCAGCTCAACGATGCTGTCGTCGGTAAGAGCGTCACAACCTGGTAACTCGAGAATGGTTATCAAGGCAAAAGTATCTGTATTCTTCAAACCTTGAAGTAGAGGGAGTACTTCGTCGTTTAGGGGCAGGGTATATGTTCGTAACTCGATGGGTATACGACCGAAAATTTGGATTACAGTAGCCCACAAACGTGGATCAACTCTTTTGAGGGCATCTTGCGGGGCATTTTCAAAATCTTGAAAATCTTGCCCTGGTTCCGTCCTGAGAAGCTTGTCGATTAGGCGAAAACTTTTTGGAGGTGGTGTGCTCGGTGGCCGGTAAATCAGCTTGAACGGAAGGTCAACTTGATCGGGGAACTCCGCGGCGATTTGAAGGCAAAACCAGACAAGGGATGGCACTCGAGACCCCTGAGTATGCGTTTCTGTGTGCAAATACACATCTAGAGAGTTCCTCCATCGCGGACTGAACAGGCTTTTCTTGCTTTTCTCCAGATGATGGCTCATCAAGGTATGGGGCTTCTGACAAGTGGCTACTGGAGTCTGGATATCGGATGTGTTGGCAGTTGATCTTTGTTTACGTGATTTGTGACGGGAAAATGTGCGTCAATTTAAATTGTTGTTGTTCAACGTTCAACGTTTCTGAGACACTCGCGGGTCTGCTTGAGTTATTTAGTGTTTGAGATAGGCGTGTGCAAAACCCGGTCTGAGGGGTAAAGTGGCATCAGAATCGGAAGAAGTCTTGCGGCGCCATGTCCGTGATCTCATCATTCGACGGTTATGTCGTGGGCGCTCGCCTGGAGATAAGAATTTCCGAAGTTGAAGGGAGTCTAGTGCATTAGGTAGAACGCTGCAAAATTGTCACTCTTTTGTCCTTCACTGGGAAAGCACCCGAGCGGGAGATTCATCTAGGGGCACTCCATTCCTTTCAGAGAACAATCATGGTTGCGTGGGGAAAAGGTGACGGTCGCATCACAAATGTCACAGGATCAGATTTGCAGGTGGTCGCTATAGAAGGGACTACTACTGCCTCTCCATCTGTCACCTCCAACTTCTTCCTCCTCGCTGGCGTCGACGACTTCCCTCTCCTTACTACTCATCTTCTTCTGCGGGCACTCCTCTGTCGCCGCCCACCCTTTGTCCAGTCCACTCTTTTGCAACTAATTAGATATCCCTCCGTTTCCCCAGGAACATACCAGTCGCCATGGCCTCTCCTGGCTATCCCAGGCCCACAGATCCAAGAAACACACCTTATACACCGCAACATCAAGGCACACTTCAAAGTGGCCCTCCTTTTCCTTCACCTCGCCGGGAGTATGATGAGTCGTCAGAGCTGGGCGAACATTACAACAGTGTGAACTCGAGTACCGCTCGCTTGGCAGGAAGTCCTGGCTATTACGACCAAAGCAATGGTCCGTGTCCTCACCTTTGAAAATTATCTTTTACCTAGTTCTGAGATACCTTCTGCAGAGTCTGGCGAATATGGTCGATACAACCCCTCTGTTGACTCTCATGCAAGTTTTCCCAGCGTATCCCCCTTCACCGACCCAGGCTTCGGCTCCACCGAACATTACCCGGCCTGGTCTGCCGACCGTCAGATACCAATGTCGACCGAGGAGATTGAGGACATCTTCCTCGACCTTACGCAAAAGTTCGGATTTCAACGGGATTCCATGCGTAATATGGTGAGTGGAGCTGTTACTACGCGAACTGTAAACGTTTACCCGCCTGTTCACGTCTATTTTCAGTTCGATTTTTTAATGCATCTTTTGGATTCTCGAGCGTCACGCATGTCACCTAACCAGGCGTTGTTGACCGTTCATGCAGACTACATTGGTGGTCAGCATGCAAATTACCGTAAATGGTATTTTGCCGCACAACTCAACCTCGACGATGCTGTCGGCCAAACGCAAAATCCGGGTCTTCAACGCTTGAAGAGTATGAAGGGCGCAAAGCCAGTTGGATCCAAGTCCCTCGACAGCGCACTCAACCGCTGGCGCAATGCAATGAACAACATGAGCCAGTACGATCGTCTGCGTCAGATCGCGCTCTACCTGTTGTGTTGGGGAGAAGCCGGCAACGTTCGTTTTGTGCCGGAGTGCCTTTGCTTCATCTTCAAGTGTGCCGACGACTATTATCGAAGTCCCGAATGCCAGAACCGCGTCGATCCCGTACCTGAAGGTCTCTACCTGAATTCGATCATCAAGCCCCTGTATAGGTTTATGCGGGATCAGGGTTATGAGGTGGTGGACGGCAAATTCGTTAGGAAGGAGAAAGACCACGACCAGATTATTGGTTATGATGATATCAATCAACTCTTCTGGTATCCCGAAGGCCTAGCCAAGATTGTTCTTCAAGGTGGAGTACGTTGCTTCCGTTTCACGCTTTTTTACCATCTAATGAAGTCCTGTAGCAACGACTTATTGATATTCCTCCCACGCAACGTTTCATGAAATTGGGCAAAGTCGAATGGCAGCGCACATTCTTCAAAACTTACTTCGAAAAACGATCTACGGCGCACCTTCTCGTCAACTTCAACCGCATCTGGATTATTCATGTCGCAATTTTTTATTTTTACACGGCCTTTAACTCCCCAAAAGTGTACGCTCCCCGTAATAAGGCCTTCCCTTCTGCACCCATGACGTGGTCCGCTACTGCGTTAGGCGGTGCAGTGGCGACTGGCATAATGATTCTCGCTACACTGGCCGAATTTTCTTACATTCCCACAACTTGGAACAATGCTTCACATCTCACGACACGACTCATCTTTCTTCTGGTTATTCTTGCTCTTACTGCTGGCCCTACTTTCTACATCGCATTGGTGGACGGTCGTCCTACAAGTGCGAATTCCCAGATACCTTTAATCATCGGCATCGTCCAGTTCTTCATTTCCGCTGTTGCTACATTGGCATTTGCGATCATACCCTCTGGAAGAATGTTCGGTGATCGTGTGGCTGGAAAATCCAGAAAATACATGGCGTCACAAACATTCACTGCCTCCTACCCCGCACTTCCGCGGAGTGCCCGTACGGCTTCGATCGTCATGTGGCTGTTAATTTTTGGATGCAAGTTCACAGAATCTTATTTCTTCCTGACATCATCATTCAGTAGTCCTATTGCTGTCATGGCTCGGACGAAGGTGCAAGGGTGTAGCGATAAGATTTTTGGTAACGCCTTGTGTACCAATCAAGTCCCTTTCGCCTTGGCAATCATGTATGTCATGGACCTGATTCTCTTCTTCCTCGACACGTATCTGTGGTACATCATTTGGGTCGTCATCTTCAGTATTGGTCGGTCATTTTCTCTCGGTCTATCCATTTGGACGCCATGGAAAGATATCTATACCCGCCTTCCCAAGCGAGTCTACGCCAAACTTCTGGCCACTGCTGAGATGGAGGTCAAATACAAGCCCAAAGTAGGTCACTGCTCTCCTGTCATTCCCCACAATATCTGACTCAGTTCTTCCCAAAAGGTCCTGGTATCACAGATCTGGAATGCCATCATCATATCCATGTACCGCGAACATCTCCTCTCCATTGACCACGTCCAACGACTACTCTATCACCAGGTCGATGGCCCAGAGGGCCGCCGCACTCTGCGTGCTCCACCCTTCTTCACGAATCAAGATGGCTCAAAGGATACGTTCTTCCCCGCTGGAGGCGAAGCCGAGCGTCGTATTTCGTTCTTTGCCTCTTCCTTAACGACCGCATTACCTGAACCCCTTCCCGTTGATGCTATGCCAACATTCACTGTTCTCGTCCCTCATTACTCGGAAAAGATCCTTCTGAGTTTGAGAGAAATCATTCGCGAGGAAGACCAGAACACGCGCGTCACTTTACTCGAGTACCTTAAGCAGTTGCATCCGGTCGAGTGGGATAACTTCGTGAAGGATACCAAAATTCTCGCCGAAGAGTCGGAAGCAATGGACGGAACAGCCAGTCAACACAACGAGAAATCGAATAAGATTGATGATCTTCCCTTCTACTGCATTGGTTTCAAAACATCATCTCCGGAATACACCCTTCGTACCCGTATCTGGGCATCCCTCCGAGCTCAGACACTCTATCGCACGGTCTCGGGCATGATGAATTACTCCAAAGCCATCAAACTGCTCTACCGCGTTGAGAATCCCGACATTGTCCACAATTTCGGCGGAAACACCGAGAGGCTTGAAAAGGAACTGGAACGTATGGCCCGCCGCAAATTCAAGTTTGCCATTTCCATGCAACGCTTTTCCAAGTTTAATAAGGAAGAGCAAGAGAACGCGGAATTCTTGTTGCGCGCTTACCCAGATTTACAAATTGCCTACCTTGATGAGGAGCCTGGGCCAAAAGGAGGAGAGGCTCGGTTGTTTTCCGCGCTCATTGACGGACATTCTGAGATCGACGAAAAGACTGGCAAGCGCAAGCCCAAATTCAGGGTGGAGCTTCCTGGCAACCCTATTCTCGGAGACGGAAAGTCGGATAACCAGAACCATGCTATCATCTTCTATCGCGGCGAGTACTTGCAGCTCATTGACGCCAATCAGGACAACTATTTGGAGGAGTGTTTGAAGATCCGAAACATCTTGGGCGAGTTTGAGGAGTATTCCCTCTCCAGTCAGAGCCCATACGCTCAATGGGGTCACAAGGAATTCAATAGGTCTCCCGTCGCCATTGTCGGTACCCGCGAGTATATCTTCTCGGAGAATATCGGTGTTCTTGGTGATATTGCTGCAGGAAAGGAACAAACTTTCGGCACCATGACAGCTCGCGCATTAGCATGGATTGGTGGGAAGTTGCACTACGGTCACCCTGATTTTTTGAACGCCACTTTCATGACTACTCGTGGCGGTGTGTCGAAGGCACAGAAGGGTTTACACCTCAATGAAGATATCTTCGCCGGTATGAACGCTTTCGGTCGTGGTGGAAGAATCAAGCATTCGGAGTATTATCAGTGTGGCAAGGGTCGTGATCTCGGATTTGGAACCATTCTCAACTTCCAGACTAAGATCGGCACTGGTATGGGTGAGCAAATGCTCAGTCGAGAGTATTACTACCTGGGAACCCAACTACCTATCGATCGATTCCTCACCTTCTATTACGGTCATCCGGGCTTCCACATCAACAATATTCTGGTTATTTATTCCATTCAGGTGTTCATGATTACTCGTGAGTTTTGGTCTGCCTTTTCTTCTTCACAATTCTGACAGCCATCCTTGACAGTACTCTATATCGGTACACTGAACAAACAGTTGGCTATCTGCAGAGTTGATGGTCAAGGAAATGTTATCGGAGGTCAGCCTGGCTGTTACAATTTGATACCTGTCTTCGACTGGATCAAGCGCTGTATAACGTCGATCTTCTTGGTGTTCTTCATTGCTTTCTTGCCCTTGTTCTTGCAAGGTGAAGTTCTTCCTACGTATACTAATGCCCTGCTGATGTAATATCCAGAGCTGGTGGAGCGGGGAACTGGCAAGGCTATTCTTCGACTTGCAAAACATTTCCTTTCCTTATCGCCCATATTCGAAGTGTTCTCCACGCAAATTTACTCGAATTCGATTCTGAGCAACTTGACATTCGGCGGTGCTCGATACATAGCAACAGGACGTGGTTTCGCAACGAGCCGTATCTCTTTCAGCATCTTGTACTCCCGTTTCGCTGGACCAAGTATCTACATGGGCATGAGGAACCTTTTACTCCTCCTCTATGCCACCATGTCGATCTGGATACCTCACCTCATCTACTTCTGGCTCTCTGTCCTTTCCCTCTGCATAGCACCATTCTTGTTCAACCCCCACCAGTTCTCTTTCGCCGATTTCATCATTGATTACCGAGAATTCTTACGCTGGATGTCTCGTGGAAACTCAAGGACGAAGGCCAGTAGTTGGTATGGGTACTGTCGTCTCTCGCGAACAATGATCACCGGTTACAAGAAGAAGAAACTCGGACATCCTTCAGAAAAGTTGTCGGGCGATGTTCCTCGTGCAAGCTGGCGCTCTGTCATTATCTCCGAAATCATTTGGCCTATCTGCATGGCCATCATCTTGGTCATTGCATACATGTTCGTGAAGTCCTTCCCGGACAAGAATGGCCAGTTCGGGCCCAGTCCTCTCATTCGCATTGCTGTCATTGGTATTGGACCCGTCGTCTGGAATGCCGCGGTCCTGATCAGTCTTTTCTTCATTTCGCTTTTCTTGGGGCCCATGATGGAATCTTGGACCAAGTTCGGCTCGGTAATGGCAGCCCTTGCTCATGTCTTGGGTTTGGTTGGTTTGGTCGCTTTCTTTGAGTTCTTCGTGAGTTTCCAGTTTCTCGCACTACTTAGACTTCGCTGAGTCGTTTTTTTTTTCAAGTGGTTTTTGGAGCTCTGGGATGCGTCGCATGCTGTTCTCGGTGTCATTGCGATTATTGCCATTCAACGCGCCATCCAAAAATTCTTTATTGCCGTGTTCCTCACTCGTGAATTCAAGCATGACGAGACTAATCGTGCTTGGTGGACGGGCAAATGGTATGGTCGTGGCCTTGGAAATTCAGCAATGTCGCAACCCGCTCGAGAGTTTATTGTTAAGATTGTGGAGATGTCATTGTGGACGTCCGATTTCCTCTTGGCACATATTTTGTTGATCATTTTGACCCCACCCACCTTGATTCCCTTCTTCAACAGCATTCATTCCACGATGCTCTGTGAGTCCCATTCTTTCCTGCGTGTCTCTTTTCCTCTGACGTATTCCTCAGTTTGGCTTCGCCCCTCCAAACAAATACGACCACCTCTATTCTCTACGAAACAGAAGAGACAGCGCAGATGGATTGTAAGTGGAAACTGAGTACCTCAGCTCAGCGTGAACTGACGAGATTGTAGGTTGTAAAATACACAGTCGTCTATGTTATCATGGTCTCCATCTTGGCAGCTCTGATTGTTCTGCGTGAGTTTCATATCTCATATTCGACTCGCATCGCACTGATCCGTTCTCCTCAGCTGCCCTCTTCCGGGATCGTATTACGTTTGATTGCGCCATCTGCCGAAATATTTAACCATCTAATGGCTCCGGACTCTTGATATTTTCCTTCTTTGATACCTGTGTTGGGCATGACATACATGGCTGCAAACATCCTTTCACGTTACTTTTTATCGCCTGTATTATCATAATCAGATAGACAATGATATTCTCATTGGATAGCATAGTTAGTGAGCGTTCGTTAGTCGCACTGGATTTCACATTGCCTTGCTTCTCATACAATACACTCTAGTCTCGCCATCTCAAACAAAAATCTGCTCAATCCAAGCATCGAGCTTCAACAAAGGTATCTCTTACTGAAATTCATTTCGTCACAAATATATGAATTGGAAGGAAGGGTGGAAATGCCTGAATGCTGAGCGCCGGGCGCTGAGCTGCCCCACGTGGTCAGACTTTGGAAGCCTCATGTTGTTTTATCAACCCGCTTTCACGACGACTTCTTTCCAGGGAGGAACACAGAAAACCAGGCCACACCCTTGTCCTTGAGAATATCAGACACTCGTGGACAGCAAATCGGTCATTATGTGCGAACTCTTGGGCAAATAATCTTGGCTATGTTTAACTTGACAGTCAACGTTCACCACGTTTAGCTGATGAGCCCCAGGGAGATGGCTTGAATGGATGAGACGCCGGGAGAATGTCACCATGTACTGTATCCATTCATCCCGGCCACAAACGCTCATGAAGCTGAACCACCTTTGGGCGTCCGGGTATGGTCCTGAACAAGTTCATCGAGTGGCTGACCGACAAACTACTGGCGTCCGTTTCTTTCCGCGGATGTCCTGTCCTTCTTTGCGACGCATGCCAGCCGGTAGCTCTATCATCTATCATCAAGGGGCTTACTCCTCAACAGAAACTACAAAGACTTCTTGAAGAACCAGGAGAAGAACACGTCGAATAGGGACATTTCAGAGACGTCAAACGTCGAAAATGGGTGACCTTGAATGTTACAGTAGGCGTTGAACCCTTCAGCTCTCAGAATACAGCCGCTGATCGCTTCTGAACATCACTTTAGTGTGGACTGATAATGGGGTATGTTTAGCGGATCTGCATGGCATGGTAGACGGCTGAAGATGTCCTATTCTCGCAGTGCTGTAGCCGCGATCTTATGTTCCGATTATTCCCTGAGCACTGCAAGCTTCACGCTGGGGTCAGCATCGCTGACGAGTCGCCTAACCGCTACAAGTCTCGGTATTGGTTTGATATATGTTGTGGGTGACCTACGTTGCAGGTATGCAGGTATTTATCTGGCCGCACGTCGCCCAGCTTTCGTTCATGTGAAGGCACTGGTCTTAAGAAGTCCCGGACTGTTCGCCCTTGTGCTCGTATTACCTCAAGTGAGCTAGCATTGTTTTATAACTGTCATTCCATCTCAAGACGATTATCAAACAGGCATGGACGATGACTTGCTTCGCTACATTTTACCCTTCCCGCGCTGTGACCTTGTGGCAGAGAATAAATCGTGGTCGGTCAAAGTTAGTCATCTGCCTATTTCCTCGATACAGAGCTTGTTTGATGATACCAGGCAGGAGTCGTCTTCAGCACTGTGTGCCCGATATTGCATCTCATGGGGTCCATCTTTCTCGGTTGATGATTCCGAAAAGGGCGGAAAAGCTTTCCTCGCTCACGTTTCAGAGAAGCACACTTCACATAAGTCCTGAAGTCCTGCATATGCCTGGGTCCGATTGCAAAAGATAAACTAATTGACCAAGGGGAGCTGTGCGTACACTTTCTGTCCCGCGAGTCGTATAATGGCCGCTTGAACCTGGAACTCGCTCCGATTAAGGGTTCAAAAGAACTCCTTATCATGATGACTATATACATTTATACAAGCAGCTGTATACCCAGTACACTTGTTGATTATCGTCTCCAACGGAGAACACTACCTGGGTATGTAACATGTCGATTTATCAAGCTTCGACTGCCCTGGGTTCCTCATGTATGACTATAACTTCTGATACTGGTGACCATGTCCCACTTCGTCTACTAAGGATCTGGTCAACTGACTGGGGCTGTATTTCCTGATGCGGATGATCCTGTGCATGCACCCATTCATCGAACCTCCCAAATAGAAGTAGATACAGGTATTGAAAGTGAGAACGCCACCAAGGACCAAAACACAGAATTTGGCGACAGAGTTGCGCTCGTAATTGACCTCATCTAGCCAGACCCAAGCACCAACAGCAACGAAAAAAGCAAGAGCAGATGCTCCTCCAAATAACGAAGGTGTTCCGCAGAGATGACAGAAAATCACCGATCATTTTGTCAGAAGCTAGTTTATTGAATGCGACGTCGGCAGTGTCAGAAACATTCCTTCCAAAATCAAAATGGACCGTAAAACAGACCTCTAACCTGCTTGGGTGTATACCTATCAGCGCCTACAAACAAAGGTAAAAAATGTGGGAGATTATCAAGAGCTGAGAGTATTGATACTGCCACGGAGGTGTCAGCCATGCGACGTAAGTCGCCGTTCGAGAAAATCAACAGGTTGGCACTTGAGCTGATTCGTTGTTGAGGTCAAGAGTCAAATTGATAAGTCTTTGACGTCGCTTACGCTAGTAGCAAGCCAGACTGTTGTGTGTTGTGGATCCATAATGTGTAGTTCTCGATTAGGCTGGCACAAGGCCAAATTCAAAGATCAGATAAAAAAACAACTCACCACAACGCTTGTGTTTTCGACTTTTCGGAGAAGACTATTGTGTAGCTGTTCCCAGTGCCCATGACTCTGGAACCTGATCAAGCGATAAGTTTCAGCACAAACATGATGGTCTACAGAAGAAAACTGCAGTGTAACCCACGCCAACCGGGTTTCCTTGGAAGCATAGCCGATCAACAAGAGACGTATAACACGCGTAGTACGCTCAAGGATCCTCGCCAGAATATTCGGAGGAACAGCGGGGAGAGGAAGCTGAAAGCGGGCATCTTTGTCACGAACTAGGAAAGATGCTTTTGATTCCATTGACAATAAGTGTTGTGTAGTTCAGGAGCCAAATGTGTGAAGAGGGGAAAGGAGCAAGGAATGACACCTTGCTAAGGAGGCAGAAATGTGGTGTATAATGCCACAGGTGCTCGACGCCCCTTTGACAAACATCGTGATAGTGCTCATGAACTCTTCACGATCGTCATCAATCAAAGAGTGATCGAGTCAGCAACACACTCGCTGCAGGTGCCAGTGACTGGCTTGTTTCGCTCGGAAAGAATCGTCCCTCACCCGGCCCTTGCCGCCACTGCCAAGGGCAGTTGCAAAATGCTACGTATCTCCGCACTGCAGCCTCCAGCTCCACACGATTCGAATATTCAAGCTTGATGATATCTTAGGGGCTCGATTCTCTTACCCGTGCACTCACTTCTCGATTGCTCCTGGGCGGTCTTCAATTCTCGATAACTACTGCAGAGGGATGCTCCATCCAAATCTTTCTCCAAGTCACTTTCTGTTGGTGTTTCAACCATCATCCATTGGACGATTCCCCGTCAAAGCCTCAAGAGTCTTGTCAACTCACCTGAAGAGAATTTTATCGAATGGGAACATTTCAGAGATAACATCTGTCGGAAGTGGGTGAATTTGAATGTCATGGTATGGTTGTAGAGCCAGTGGCCTTCTCAGACCTGATCATTCTGTCTGGTTTACAGTGTGGTTTAGTCATGGGGTAAGCATGCAGACATCGGTTCTCGTTTCCCGCCTAACACGAGTTCACACTGCTGTTTCAACTGTTGTTTTCTCAGATTATCCTCTGAGCAATGGCGTTTTTGTTTTGAGTGTGATTTCACTGCTGAGTAACCTCATAGCCACCGGCTTCGGCATTGGGTTCATATATGTGCTGGGAGACTTGAAAGGCTCACGATTTCAAAATTCAGGTATGCTAAGATCCCATGTCTCTTTCATGGTAGAGCTTAACGTCCACCCGAAAGAACCTGATGGAGCACCATCCTAGGATGTTTATGTTCGCCTTAACTAGGTGTACTGCTGGCTGAGAGAAAAATAGGAAGAGCTGACCCCCGAAACAGACTTGGACGTTCGTCTCTTTCGTTGCTTTCTTCGTCGCTTATGTTGTACTTTTGCGGGAGGCACTTGATAAAGGCTGCGTGTTAAAGGTTGGTTTTTACATGTACTCTTGTAGCAGTCTACTCTCCTCCGCATTCGCTCAACAACCCCCTTCTCCCAGGCTGGCGTTTGTGCAAGCATTGTTCTCATTGCCGTTCACTTGTTCGGTTTCTTCTGTCTCCCACCCCGACAACCCTGAGTTACACGACCTACGACCTCTTGATCCGACCAAACCTCGAAACACCCAATGTGGCGAGACGGTGTTTGGTGTCGAGGTTGCACGTAAGCAGCAAAAGGGACTCGTTTTATAGTTATTCAGATCAATGAGATATTTTTCACTTCCGTAAATCGTTCCCCTCAGTTGTCTTAGCCTTGTGCCAGCAGAGTTCATGTCGTTTACGAGGATCGACAACTCATAATTGCTAGAGTGAGAAAACTAGAGAATCTCTTTGAATCCTTGAGCGGACAGATTGCCGCTGTCCTAGTCGATTCTGTGCACCATCAATGTGATTTGCCGAGCGCAACTGTTGAATTGAGAAGCGCCCCTCTTCAACTCAACCATGACATGGACCCAGGATGTTGTGAAAGTGATCATCGCCAGTCGACCACCCTCTTGGACATTTGGTCCAGTACTGTTCGCGATCGGAGTGATACATTCTCGGCAAATACCCAAAGCATTGCCGACTTTGGCACTTGCAGTTCTACAGATATTTTCTCTGTCCATTCCACTATGTATCAGTGAGTCTCTCACCAATTAGCCTTCTTGTTTTGTTGACAAGAACCAGTTGTTTTCGGCATCAATGATGTGTATGATTTCTCGACCGACGACCGCAATCCGCGGAAAATCGTCAACGGGCTACAAGGGGGCGTTCTCCATCCAGAATATCATTTTCTTGTCCGTACTGCAGCCTATATATCCACGCTCTTCATAATAGGAGTTTCTCTCGTCACCCGCCTACCTTACAACATCCTGGCAACCAACACCCTAGTTTTCTTCGGTTGGCAATATTCTGCTCTACCCCTACGTTTGAAGGAGGTCCCGGTGTTCGACTCCTTGTCGAACGGCTTGATTGTATTCCTCGCTTGGTTCTGCGGGTTCAGCTTCTCTGGACTTAGTCTACGAGATGCGCCCTCGAAGGGCCTCATGTTGAGCCTGTGCTGCTCGGGTATTCATGCGCTAGGTGCAGTGATAGATGTTGATGCTGACGTTGCTGCTGGCCAAAGGACGATTGCCACCACACTCGGCCAGCGCCCAGCTGCCCTTTTCGGTGCGATTTGCTAGTGAGAAATCCTTTACTACTCAAAAAAGTACCTACACGCTAATTATCTTGCTAAGTTTGTTGGCAGCAACCACAGAGCAACCCAACTCGATTTTTGGAGTCTATCTTTGGGTGGGCACACTGGTCATGCTGATGCCTTGCCTAAAAGTGAGCCAGGTGCAACGTACGTTTGAGGTCATTGTGTACATGTCTATCATTTGCGCTGTATTCTGGCTTTCTGTGCGCGTTGGAAACGTTTTGAAAACTGAGAAAAAGGACTGAGGGATATGAAGGTGCACGTGGTAGTTAGTACTGTATATAATAGTAGCGCTTAATGGAGACTCGTATTCATAATGACCCTGATTCTCTCACTCGCCCACCGCGGCGGCTGGTGCAACTAATCTTCACTACTTCCCTGGTTCCATGGATTACTTCTCAAAATTCCTCAAAGGGTCTAACCAGTCTGCACCCAAAGTTCCTTCAATAGATCATGCCCAGGAATTTCACAAATCGTGGACGTACATAAGTGTTTGTAGGAACCCCTTTTGGTTTGAAGGAGAATAGTACTGACGGCGCCACTCTGGAGTTTAGTCGACGTTAACACAACCAGATGAACGACAACTCCTTCAAGGAATCAAATCGACCCATGTACCTGCGCATTTACAATCAATGGTCGATGCCTTAGTTTGGGAGTCAACCAGAACGGAGGAGGGGTAGGTCGCCGTCTCGAAATTTGCATAATTCTGGGCTCAGCATGTGGTGGTGGTAGCGGTACAGGAGCATGTTTGGAATATCTCTTGAAGAACGGTGCGTTTATTCACCTTGTGAAGACGATGGTTTCTAAAACTCCTTAGATGTGCTTGGTTCACTCGTTCGGTTGAGTGAGGCGGATCGACCTTCGGGAATCCAGGCAGAAGTGCTTCGTGCGGTGCAGAACATGGTCGTCCTTCTTGACGAGCAATTTCTCGTCCATTCCGCTGTCCACAGAGCCGTGCTTCGACTATTGCGCACTTGCGTGGGCGATGATATCCAAGAACAGTTAGATGGACGATCTCGCGTCATGGGAGCTGCTGGGAGTGCTATTCGTAGTCAACCGTCAGAATATGAGGAAGACTGTGCGTTTAAGCTTTCACTTCATCCTGTGAACCAATACTGATCTTTAACTTTCAATGTTAGTGGTCAACCTCCTCTGCATCTTGTGTAGCAGGATAAGGACATATCGCGAACTTTTGATGATTTTCTTTCACGACAAGCACTGGTATAGATCAGAGCCTCTGTTCTCTGTGGAAGAGGAAGATGAGGACGAGGACGAGGAACAGGAGAAGGAGCAGGAAGAGGATCGGGAAGGACGAGAGCCCTCTCCAGCTCCCTCTCAGGAAACGATTACATCCGCCCCACGTTCGACTGTTCACAAGAAACCGGAATACGAGTTTCTACTATTCAACTACCTCTTACGGTTCGTTCACCGAGAGGGAAAGATAGGAGAGTTCTCTCGCGCTGGTCTTCTGTTCCTTATGGATGTGGCTATGTCTCCAGGCGAACAGCCCTCCTCCGAAGTGACTGATACCCATTCTGGGCACACTGGACCCACCGATCCCATTGTAAATGCCGCTCTCGCCCTTGCCGAGTATATTCTGGATGGTGACTTCTCCGAAGTCTTGAGTGCTGGTCTTAGTGCCGTCTATTCACTCCTTCCATCCAAACTTGAATTCTTCCCGAAAATAGAGGAGACTGGGAAGGGAAGCGGCATGACCATCGGCGCCACTGGGCCACTGACCCCAGGGACACAAGAAGAACTGGAATTGGAGAAAGAACGTAGTCGTGCTCTCGGCGTTGAAGATGCCAACAGTCCCGACTTCAAGCAAAAGCTCGATCACTTCCTCAAATTGCTTGAGTTTTTACAGGATGTACTCAAGCGTAATACCAAGAAGGAACATGTCGACGCATCGGCACTTGTGGGTACAGCTATCGTCCAGTCAATCTTGGACGCAGTTCGGCGCGTATTTCTTGAGAATGTCCTATATCCTTCAATCCTGGAGTGCTCTGATTTAGACGGGAGTGCGGTTGCAGTCATGTCATATATTGAAGTCATGCTTCGGACGCTCCATGATGGACCTCTCTCCGATCTATTAGTCACTTTTCTCGTCAACGAGGAAAACGATGAACCTCGACCAAGTCAAAGGCCTCAGGCTCTTTTAAACCTTGATCAACCATCAGGTCCTCCACCAAGTCGGACCACCTCCGCTTCAGCGAAGTACCGACGACGGAAGAGTAGTGCTATGGCGCTCCTCGAGATGGAGGTACCTGAGACGAGGAAGACGACAGAGTATTTCACCACCAGCCGATTCACGTTGAAGGATCTTTTCATGTCAAATCTGTGTTCAAAGTCACAAGCGACTACAACAACCGCTTTGCAGCTACTTCAAACCCTACTGCTGCGGTTCCCTCAGCTTACTGTTGATCGCATTTTGATCGTCATACCCGATCCTTTTGCCACGAGCTTTCCCTTGCCTGCTCTTCTACACCCGATTCCCGCTGACCGACACAAGGAGGGAGAAGAAGAGACATTTCAGTACCCTGGGACGGACGACAAGGTGTCGTTGTCGCCTAATTATGATGAAGTCGTGTTCGCCCAACCTCTGACGACTTATTATACCCATGAACGGGAGATGAATCTGTATATGAACCTTATCTCACGTGTGGATCCATCACACAGCGGGGACGTTTTCAGCACTGGTTATGACTACTACCTTCATGACGCTTTGCTATCTATACAAGCCCAGCCTTCTTTCCAGACCGAAGGAAATTTCACAAAGGACCTGGAAACACGACAGAAAGTCAAGCACCGGCTGAATGTCAATGACCCAATCCTATCTCGTGTTCTCGACTCCCTACGTTGTTTTTTCTCGAACGCACCTGATTATAACATCGCCCTGACCGGCTTCCTCGCCAAGCTGGCTCTGCACCCTGATCGCTCGTTGGCTGGCTGGCTGACATTTGCTCTGGATGATTCTCGGTCTAAGCGCAAGCGAAGTGCGGACTCGGCACACGAAATTGATGACGACGATAGATCGATTGATTTCGGGATCGAGGAAAACCTTGTATATGAAACGAATATCTTACCCGCTGCGCCTATGGATGAGAATTCGCGTCCTGTCGTACACACTATCTACCATGGCCTCGTAAATCAGCTCGAGCGCTACCGTCAAATTGTCGATGACTTTGATAAATTCTTGCTGGAAAGGAGACAGGGGCTCCTTTTCTCGGAGAACCTGACTGACGCTCTCAATCTCGCCCTCGATGTATCCCCCGAGGATGCCCTCCCGCCCCCACAAACTCCCACAAAACAGAAGCCGAGATCCAAGGCAGCATCTTCTTTTGTGTCGTTTCTCACTCCAAAAAGGAACAAGTCCTCCCCCACATCTCAATCGAGCAACGTGGAACCGAGTACACCGTCTCGCAAGGATACAGGCGGTAGCGACGCTATATCGGCGAGTCCTTTCGGTTCGCACTATCAGCAAACAGGGGCAATCCGGGTTGAGCCTTTGGCTGTGCCGGCGCCATTAACTGGGTCTTGGACGCCTATACGCACTCATAAATGGAATATCGAAGAAGAGGATGTGTTTGGATCCGGCTGGTCTGAACGACCTAGTAATACCAGCCACGGTGATGTATCTGATTCTTGGGGCAAAGAGATAGGTGCAGGTGATGAGGAAGAGGGAGATCAACAAATGGATAAAGGCAAGACCATAACACTATCGCACCTATTGGACAACGTGGTCATCCTAGAGGAGAGTATTAAGGAGCTGGTGGCAATTATTCATGCTAGACGAAGTTTGGGCATAGATTCCGTTCGTTATCTGTGACCTTATATAGATAACCAGTCCTCTTGTTTCGCTGTACAAATGCTGGGAATAGAATTAAAATCTAAATAAAAACATACTGATACATCACAGGGACGGAGTAAAATGCTGGCAGTGTATCTCTGGTCTATTTGGCTGAAGCTTTACGGCCTTTCTTCTTCCTCGGCTTATCTTTCGGTTTATCCTTCGATTTACCTTTCGATTTATCTTTCGATTTATCCTTGGACTGGGGCACCTCTGAAGTTGTTTTAGACGTGCTGCCAAAGAGCTTTTCTTGAATAACGGCCCATTCATCGTCAGGGATGTCATATACGTCAAAGCGACCCTTTTTTGCTGTTGGTTCGTCTTTGACATCGAATTCCGCTGCGAGACGCCCGCGCTTCTTCCCCTTCCCACTGGTTTCCCCAGTGTACTTGGCCTCAAGGTCGTCAAAGAATGATTTAATCCTCTTTTCTGTCCCTTCTCTCCTTTTCATAATCAAAGCCTTCAAGGCTGCAGTTTCACCATCCTCATTCTCATCCTCTTCCTGCTCTTCCTGCCGCTCTTCTTTCTCTTCCTCTTCCTCTTCCGCTCCCTTTCCCTTTCCCTTTCCCTTCCGCTTATTCCATTTCCCGCTGCCATAGAACTCGTCCCAGACGCCCATCTCTATTGCAAGGGCTTCTGCTTCCTTGGCCTCCTTCTGACTCTCCTTTTGGCGAATAAGGCGTGCCTTCTCATCCTTGGTACTCCGATCCCATTCTTTCATTTTGGGGAGTTCACCCTTTTTAATGAGTTTGGTAATGGTAACAATGAGGCGCGTTTCGTCATCTGTTGTAGAATGGGGTATATGGTTCAAGATCTCGCCAATAGATCCTTTAGTTTCGAGGTAAGCTTTTTTCAGATCTTCTGTTTCCTCAAGAGACCCTGCCGGAGATTGCATGATTTAGAATGGGCACTTCCAATCGGTTGCTTAGATGAATCACCTTGATATTCCTTCTTCATCTCGTCTAATTTCCGGCGAGTAACTCGTTCAAATAGATCTTCAAAGTACGCCTCCCATCCATCTTCACCAGGTGCAAGGTCCAACCCCTCAGTGGTACTCCCCGTCTTGTCATACCTCTCTTTTCGCTTTTCGTCACTGAGAACAGCATATGCAAAGCCTATCTGCTGAAATTTCGCGGACGCAGTTGCCTTGGCTTCTTCGCCCGCGGTGGCGTGCTTGTCCGGGTGATAAATAAGAGCAAGTCGCCTGTAGACTTTCCGGATCTCGTCCTGGGAGGCTGTTTTGCTAAGATTTAGAACCTCATAGAGATTAACATCCTCCTGGTCGGGGAAGATTTGAGAGATAGGGTTGTTCTCGTCCATGGTTGGGTGAAGAAGAAGGCTGTGAAGGTGAAGTGTCGAATCCTGAAGCGACAACAGACCCGTTTCGATGCGCCGTGACGTCAACTCCTGACTTCATGTCACATCACTGGGAATCACGACTCGGCTTCCCAGGCCTTAGCGAACATCATTTACTGAGGGAAGTCTGCTCTCACTAATTGTTCTCACAATCTCTCCCTGAAGACGATTGCTGGGTTTATCGGAGAGCCATGTCTTCAGCGGTCTCTACGAGCGCAGTACAAACTAAAGAAAAACTCTACGGCCAACTGGCAGCTAGCCTTGGTCGCATGTCTAGAGCAATTGGCCAAACTGCCGACCTCTGCGAGATGCTACAAGTTGATTTACATGCTATGCGCACATTTGCTGGACTGGACGCTGCCAAGTATGCTGATCGTTTTCTCGGTTTCACATTTTTTCCATAGATCTAATTCATGTCCTGTGCTTTGTTCCCTGCATTATCAGATTTATGACTGTTGCTAACCAACTGAATCCACCTGATGAAGAGGATGTGGAGGAGGATGTGAACAGAACGTCATAGCTTTCTCACCATAACCACAATAATCGTCGAAAAACATAATTCCTTATAAATAAACCTGAATTTGACCGATTCTACCCCCTCAATTCTTCGACCGTATTAATTGCAGATGATTAGCCCGCCTGATATTGACTAGATGCAACTGTACCCCAACCATCATCAACAATACCTCCCAAGTGCGCAGCCGTTGTCATGTTCTGAAACCTCAGCCACTGACTCGATATCTACGCATAGTGTGATTAAGGTTTCTCTTTCTAGGTCTTTCGGGCAGGCCCACGCTACACGGGACTGGCGAGTCGATGTCCTACGTGTGCTATTGAATCCTAATTGTAATGATTATGATAAAAATACAATATGTTCGATAAGGTCGGAATCTTCGATAATAAGTTATCAATAGAGCGGCTGGCTTATTGACTCACCGGCCTTGCCTGGGAAACCGGTTAAGACAGATCTGCCTGTCGTTGCTGCCTTCATTCAACTTTCAACCGGCTCAGCAAAGTACATACCAGACACGGCTTTCTTTGCGAACTGCATACAACGATACCGTAAACCTTGGCCTGGGATAGAATGCCGTACGATATGACAGGAGCTGAGCTAAACTTAATATGCTGTAGTCGAGGAAGTAGTATCACTGCAGACATTTCAGGCTCGATTCCTGTCAACGACGGTAGTAGCGATTCAATTGGCGAGTTTGAATCGCCACCTAAATCGATACTGAGCAACACGATTTAAACTCGTGAACAAATTACGATTAGACAATTGAATTGTATTCAGACTCGAGACCGCTCAACGATTTTGTTTCGTCATTAATGTCGATTCCCAGCGACGAGTGCTCGCGGCGATTCAAACTCGTTGATTGAATCGTTACTACCGTCGTTGACAGGAGTCGAGCCTGAAATGTCTCTAGTGTATATATCCTCATGCCAGTTTAAGGTTTTCAATCCTTTCCTTCCGCCGCCCATGAGTTCGCCCCCTTCCAGCTTTAACAGCCTTACACTAACATATGGAATAATATTAATAGGAGGTGAGGATATTATTTTTCCGATTCGAGTTTTCTTTGCTGACAATCGAACTGCAGTATTATTCGCCACATTGTCAGTAAAACCTGTCCCTTCCACAAGGACATTGCTCAAAGTGTAACAAGTTTTCAAGGCATTCTTACTGTTCAAATATATCAATATTATCAAGACTTTCCGGAAGATGAAAGACGTGTCAAAGTCTTTGTCGCTGTGCTATGGTTTGTGACGAATCTCGTGCTTTCCTGGAAAAGACTGAGACGCTCGCAAATAGGATTCTTGACTTTTTCCATCTGATTCTTATTGCATATGGGATCTATCACTACATCGTCATCAATTGGGGTAGTGTTCCCGGACAGCCCATACTTTTAAGCCCTCACTTATTCCCTCTTGGGTTTACAACACTTTTTTCTCAGCTGTTCTTTCTGAATCGGTGGGTCAGTTTCGTTGGCTAAATCTCACAATTCTCATGATTCCTTTAAGGATATGGTTCTTTAGTCAAAGAAATATTTGGATTGCAGGTCCGATTCTCGGTTGCATTCTCGCAACGTTTGGTCTTATTATTGTAACTGGAGTGTTTGCTTTGATGGGGTTGGTCTTTCCTCAAGGCCTCATAGCCATGGTTTTGGTCGGGGTAATAAGTGCGTTATTCCCTAATCGTTCGTTCGTGGTATAGCCGACCGATAGCTCGTGAAGCCGACATCTGGATTGCTGGTCTTCTTTGTTATTATATTCTCAGGCGGAGTGAGGATACCCGAGGAATGAAGTGAGTATTCGAAAACTTTTTTTGCTTGTGGATGCTGATGAAAAAATAGGCTCACGAACACGCTTGTAACCCAGGTCATTCGTTACACTGTAGCTACTAGTGCGCTTACTAGGTGTGTAATAGCATATCTGCTGCTTCTGCTGCTTTTGACAGGATATTTATTTACACTTGTGTTCAGCTTTCTCATGTTGGCATGCTTATTTGCGGTGCGCGCACTTTCGCTGTCTATTCAATCCACTCAGCCCACCATTATGCAGTACCTTGCAGCACCTTTCACCTTCATTTACATTGTGAGTGACTTGGTTTTACGCTTTATCTAGAACCAGGAACTGAATTATCCGATCAAGGCCCTGCACATTTCCGCCGGGCGAACATATGCCAATGCTGTACTTGTGAAGTTGGTTCTCCCCCTTTCTGACCTTCGTGATAGTACTGACGACCCTTCACTTGTGCCACAAACAGCCTGAACGCAAGGCGTAAATTAAGGGATACGATCGGAATCATGGAACCTTCTTCCTTCGCAAAAGACTTGAGTGGTACCTCCAGCGCCATCGAGCGATTACCAAGGATTGGCAGCAGTGCTACCCAAGATCAATCGCACCGTATTGCTATGACTGCATCGAGATCCCGGCCTGGAACGATTCGAGTGGGCCTGTTTCACTCTCCTTAGAACGCTGACTCTGATTGGTTTGATTTTTCGTAGCTCGAACCTTTTTTGCAATTTCCACCAAACGCGTACCCCCCACGCTCGCGTCACTCGCTACCGTAGTATCGGTTTTCTACCGTTATTGTTCTATCTTGGGTTCCGAGCCCTCTACTACGGGGTCGTAATAGCTCGAACCTTTTTTGCAATTTCCGCCAAACGCGTACCCCCCACGCTCGCGCCACTCGCTACCGTAGCATCCGATTGCTACCGTTATTGTCCTATCTTGGGTTCCGAGCCCTCTACTACGGGGTCGTGGAGGAACAAGTTTTGATCCGCTATTGACTGAGGGCAAGTTAAGCCTTGCCAGCCAAAAATGCGCCAACCGTTGAATTTGTTGGAGTTAGGTTGAATGTCACGAGTTCTCTGTAGAATAATTCAAGTTTGCAGTATCAACACAGGCATTTTATCCCTCGGAGTGTTCTTTGGAGTGAACAAATGGGAGAGATTGTGTCTGAACTTCGGTCATCCAAATGACATCTCCACATCTTGGAGAGTATAACCAACTCGGAATTAGCGCTATCCTCTTGCATTCGAGTTGCATTTGCGCCACCAGGGACGGGGGCAACGAATCGCGGGGAAAATCTGAAACTATTCAGAATGATACTGTAATTAACCTTGAAAGATTCGTTCCGCCGCCGCCGCCGCCGCCGCCACCAGGCCAATGGAGGGTCATCAGTGCGTTGAGTATGTAATGCTTAATTTCCGCAATCCCTGCAGCTGTTTCGGAGCATTGGTCTCGGAACGAAACAAAGAGGGCCATGGAGACGAGTAGAAAAACTCAAACTTAGAGACGCCCAGCAATGCGCTGCTCGCCCGGGTTGGCGAGCTAACCCCACACCACTGTCATGGCCTCGTTCGACAGCTATATGTTCCTCCGGCGAAGGCCAATAAAACTGTTCAAATGCTCCAAATTCAAACGTCAGTCCGGGGACAGACGCCTACAATACAATACCCTACTCTATCGCAACCGAGACCATTAACAAATGCCCCCTCGTTCTGACCAAATCTTGACGCAGCATAAGGCAACGAAGGTTGTCTGAAACAGGTTGAGAGTCTACAGCTGAACGAAACGTAAGGATAGTGTAAGCGGTTTTGTGACCTCGTCACTCTCTATTTCCCTTCGAACCTATTTGT
>KQ962097.1:13026-31608 GCA_001563735.1 Leucoagaricus sp. SymC.cos
GCGTCGTGTTGGCTCGGTTTTGTGGGCTGAAGCTATCAACGAAGTGTTAGATGCCTTCAGAGCCAAAGGATCTGCAGAGAAACTTTACGGACCTGGGACAAGCGGTATTTTTGGCTAGAATCGGATTTTCGATGCAGAGGGCGACGCTGAAGACGATCGTGAGGGCGACCCGAGGTGCACGAATCCAGGTTTTGGCAGTTTTAGGCCCGCCCCGCCGTCGTGGTCACTTTTTCGAGCTGAAGGATGCAACAATTTTGGTCACGTCGCATATGCAAAGTTTTTACTCGCCTTGAACAACCCTATTCCACCTCTGCAACCTCATTGTGTGCATACTTCGATACTTAGCGCCGAAGTGGGGTGGTCAACCTCGGAAGACTTCATCCAATCGAAGTGGTGCTTTTCAAGGCGAACCGAACTAGACCTCGAACTCAACTCGATTCGACAACAACACTACTTGTGCCACCGTCAATCGTCCCCAGCTCTTTGCTTTGTTCCATCCTGCAATGTCTGTCGAGAAATTGAGACTAACGTGCCTTGTCTGGCCCGATGACAAGCCAGATGAACACATGGTCGAGGTCGAACTCGATAACAACCGGACCGTCATGGCTCTCAAGAAATTGATCAAAGACAAGCATGCCCCTAGCCTCGCTCACGTCGATGCCTGCGATCTCGTTCTCTGGAAGTGCTCCATTCCTGCCGACGACAATCTACAGAAAACTTTAGAAACTACTCGTTTCGATGTCTCTGATGCTCGTCTTGATCGCCTACCGCCCGCCTCCAAGATTTCCAAGCATTTCACGACTAATTTACCCGATGAAACTATCCACATCCTTGTTGAGGTACCTGCGCCTGGTGAGTGTGGCACCCGTATCTCCTATTCAGCGACTGAAACATGAATGTTGCTCGTAGAAAATGAGGCCCTTCTTGCCTCATTGCCTCACCTGCTCAAGCATCGCCAGCAGTTCAACGCCGAACTTCCCGTTCCTTCAAGCCTGGGAGACCCGAAAAAATTTTCGAAGATCCAGGAAACTGATGCTCAAATCGTATGGAGTCGACCCCCAGATGCCGATGCAACAATTCCTGTGACTTTATATCATCCCATCTTTCGTCAGTTTGTTGGTGATTGTAAGAACCATCAGCCGACTGACAAGGACAACAAACTGGTCCGGGAATTGACGGCAGCAATGTCCAAGTTCTTTCCAAGTGAAGATGTTCGAGCAGCAGAACTTCGAGATATTCTGCAGGATAATGGAATACCTGCCATCATAACGACAATCTCCGTCGAGGATAATTTCTTCTGCACTGATGGCGCTATTGAGTCCAACCATCACCTTACTGTGATCATCGATGTTAAAGAAGAGATTGGGAGCAAAGGCGCTGAGCCTTATGCTCAGGCGATTTTGTATTACGCGCATTCTGACTGGGAGAAGTCAGAAGAATATCTTACCTTCAACTTTCCGTGTTTGATAATCACCGTCTTCGGTCAGATCTCGCTATCTTCCCCCGTCGTAAAGTACTAACGTAATGTTCTTAGGACCCCAAATTAGCTTTTCCGGTGCAGTATGGAGGGCTCGACCACATTTCCAAGTTCTTACTCACACCATGCCTCTGTTCTGTCATCACACTGACACCGATATGCGTGAGACCCTCGCTCGTCATTTCGGTGCCTTGAAGAAAGCTATTTGGTCATTGGAACAATGCTACGATGCACTAACAAACCCTGCACTTCTCGAAAACTTGGACCCACAATTTCCAGATCATCGCACGTACTGCTGCCTCGAGACCAAAATCACTGTGAATTTCAAGTACCTTCACCAAATTGATGAGAAGAAGCTGCTTTTCATCGGTGAGACCGACAATAGGGAGAGGATTTGCATTAAATTCGTGCGCCGGTACTCACAAGCAGTCCACGAGAAATGTGCAGAAATGGGTATCGCTCCGAAGCTGAGAGGTTTCGAAGACATCGGTGCCGGATGGAAGATGGTTATTATGGACGCTCTCGACGAGGAGTACAAATCCTTCGACAAAAGTATTCTGCCTGCGGATACGCGCAGACAGATCGAGGAACGATTGGTTGAGCTTCATCAAGCCAACTTTGTGCACGGCGATGTACGAGATGCCAATATTATGGTTAGGAAGGATGGCAAGCCGGGGTTCATGTTCATCGACTTTGACTGGTCAGGGACCATCGGCGAGGTGTGCTATCCCATTAACGTCAACAAAGTGGATCTCTGGCGGCCAGACGATGTATCAGACGGTCTGCTGATAAAATCCGACCACGATATGGCCATGTTGGACCACATATTCTACTGATGTGCTACTACTGTTGGGAGAATGTTTGTTTAATGGACTTCTCGATCTATTTACCTGTAATATGCAGACACCCCAGAAATGATATATTGCTGGTAACATCTTCCTTAGGAGCCTGTCGTCTCTCGAATAGCAGTCCTTTGATAGATGGACAGAGGAGCTGGAGATCCTCGATGGGAGTTTGGTGACATTCTGAGCAAAATCCTGATTCCAAATCATTTCAACCCCGGAAGTTCCGATTCCTATGATGGGATCTTCATGAATGTAAACTTGAGAGAGAACAGACACGAAAGATTAATTCGATTCCTCGTTGGTTTCATAGTCTAAACTCTTTGAGACAGTGGGAATCCTGAATTGCACAATTTCCCCCATGCTTATAGTTTAACGAGTGCACAAGATACTCTCGTTAAAGTCCTTGAGAAAAAGGAAACTCGGGACAATTTAATGCAAACTACCCGCAGGACGAACCATTTAAAAATATTCAAAGTGCATTGTTGAAACGACACGAATGATATTCCTGATACACCCGTGAGCGCCATCTCGGTCGCTCAGCACAACGTTCACGGTTCCGAGTTTCGGAGTACTGAAGGAGTTTTTCGATCTAACAAACCTGATCGACGGACTGGATATAGTATTATAGATCCACCCAGAAATCCAAGAAAGGTGGGTTTTCAGACATCCCGAAGCTTGGGTAGGTTGAAAAACGTGAAATCACAACATTTGAACTGTCACAACAGAACAATATTTGTGCAACAAGATCGCCGTTGGGTGCCTTACCACCGAAAAGTCACTTCAGAAAAATATTTGTGAACCTGGACAAAGTTCCTCTCACCGTGGTCGCAAGACTCCGGGTACCCCATCATTGAATTCACGCTCTACAGCGGACAGGTCGCCTGACTCCAGTTTATGTGGAGCAATTTCGGAAGTCCCAGCACCAATCCGTGACTGAGAGTCTCGATCACACGGATCATAGACGTATTCAACACTCAAGCCAACCCTCCGAGAACATACAACCAAAGGCAGGTTTGTCCTTCTAAGGGATAAGGACACAGGAGAAACCTTAGGCTCAGGAGTTCTTGAAATGACCAACCCTTTCATGGAACCGGCTGATCTTTTCAATGGAGATGGTGCCCTCAAAGAAGGATTCCTCCTTCGCGACAAATACCATTAGAATTTCACTCGGGAACTGCTAGAAATCAGCAGTTATGGGTCGAAAATAGAGCTTCAATTTCCGGCCCCACAGGGTTCCTAGAGTATCAGCATGGCCGTCTCCTTGATAAAACCAAAATATACCTTTTGATTAGGCCTCGTATAGTTTTCACCGCTTTGTATTTTCCGTCGTCGGCAGTGGCATTGATGTGGGTCCTGATTATGGGACAGCCTGTTTTGACACTCCGACCTTTTGCTTTTTTCCCTTTCTGTGCAAGCATTATGGTCGCACATAGCTAACAAGTTGGTTGTTTGGCTTGGTTTTTAAGGCAAGATCGATGTTCGCATAGTCTGCTATATTTAAATAGGTAAGAAATGTATTTCTGTATAGGTATGTACCTAAATCAATCTGCACTATGAACACGAAGTAAAATAGGAAGTAGAACACGGATGACAACCAAGAATTCAATGTCGATAAAGTATGGATGAGACAGACACTCACGTCTGCAACTAAACTCGTAAAGGGATTGAGAACGTATTCGTAGTGGGGCTTATTGTGTTCAAGTAGACGAAGCGAGGATGGGAGGCAGAATCATGAATGCCGAAGCTTGGCTTGTGACTTTAGAGTGAGGGTTAAAGATCCTGAGATTGCAGTAAACGTAATCCATTATTCGCTATGGCTCTGGTTCTACTTGTGAGCCACGCTGATGAGGGTCTGACCCAGATGGATGAAGAAATAGAAACGTCGATGAAGATGGACTTTCCAACCATCGTCTTGTCCTCGGAAAAAGGACTTGCAGAAGCCGATGTAACAACATTGCCGACGAACAGGACCCCACGTACAATGAGAGCTAAGATTTCAATGAGGAAAGATACAGGCCGAAACAGTTATGGTACGAGCAATTCTCTACTACTTGCATTGGTGTGCGTACATAGTTCAAAACATGGTTGGAGCTCCTGTTGATGATGGTGTGAACAGACTAGGGGTCAAACTGCAAAATGAGCTCACGTCAAAGGCAAGCGGTGGGTATATAAAGAGACACACCTCTCAACCTATTCCACAACCTGAAGGTTCACAGGTCAACGCCCGAGCTTCTAGATCATGTTGACGCAGGAATGTGCAACGCTGAACATAGATGGCCGTGGGCCAACGTTGCCTTCGACTCTGGATTTCATCTCTAGAGCTAGAGTTGTGAGAGTCGTTGCTGAGGAGCCAGAGATCAAGCTGCATTGGTGCTTGGTGTTAATAATGACACCGGTAGGTAGGTAGATGAAGAGATACTCACCTCCGAACCTACAGCTTCGACTTTCGCAGACCGCTCCAGAGCTTCTCAAGCACATGAATTCGGAAAGCTAAACGTTGATGATAGATGGACCTTTGAGGCTCTTCAAATTTGGACCTCTGACCTTCAGGTTAGGGTTAAACGTGGTTGGTTGTTGGGTTAAGCTGTTGTCGACAATGTAGAGAACAAACTGGAGACCGGGCTGTGAGAATAATTCAGGCTGACGATAAGAGAAGGTAGTTAAAAAAATGCACCTTTCAGCTCTCCGCTAATCTGACAACCAATTGAAAGAGATTTTCGCCTTCACACTAGAATGTAGCTGAACTCGGCGTGGCAGGAGCTGTCGGTAATGCTGAGGTCTACGATCCCAATTCCCGATGCCGAGGCAGGCTGGAAGGGTAGTTGATATTAACAACAATAACGCAGAGTAGCGGAGAGAAGCAAACTTACGAGCACCGAGCGTAGATTACGAGCCGCTGAAGAATGGTATCTACTTCCATATTCCGTCCAACTGCCACCTACGAAACTTCAAGACGAGCTGGCTCAAAGAACTTCCGGACGTTGATCATCGTCAAGTCAATGGAGGCAGCCTTCGACTCGTGCTTCCCGACCTGTGCCGGGGATAGTCGCCGTTAAACTTGGGATTATAGAAGTTGATATTAACGCTACTGTGGCCGAGCTAGACGTTGAGCTGTTGAAATAGCTGATATTAATGACGACGACGTAAGTAACTGGATAGAAGTATACCCATATCCCGGTGCGACCAGTTCAAGGGACGACGATCACTTTCACACCTCACACAACTAAGAAGCTTCCAGGTGATCATGTTAAGCTGGTTTCCGTCCTTCAAACCAGGGTTAAACCGTCGCCAGATTTGGCGTTGCATGAGCCACTCTCGATGAGTCGGAGGCCAAGCTGCAAATAGCAGATGTCAACGACATGTCTGAGTAGATGCAGAAAACACAACCTTTCAGCATATTCTACGACCGAAGCTTCACCACTGAGGCTCCTAGGCAACGTTGATGCAGGAATTTCGTACGTCGAATGGTAATGGTTGTTGAGCGATGTGGCCGTGGGCTTCCTGCTCTCGTTCTCCGAACCAGGGTTAAATCTGGTCGAACTTGGGGTGCAGTATGCACTGCTGTCGACTAAGTAGTGGTGTAGCTAGGAAAGGAGTCGCTGTTAACAGCGGCAGAGGGGCAGAAGAAGACAAATGCACCCCTGAGCATATTTTACGATCTCTTGATCCTTGACATAGCTTCCAACTCTCAACTTTGTCCTTCGATGCTGGGTTGAACTAGGTCAGACCCAAGGTCATAGGATATGCCGTTGATGATGTTGTCAATGGCGCAGAGGCAAGCTGCAAAAATGGTTGTTGTTAATGATGACAAAACGGGGTAACAGATGAAAACGCACATACAAGCACGTTTCACTACACCAAGCCTCTGAGGCTCCCTGGCAGTGTTGAGGATTCGGAACGTTAAACGTCTACCGATAAACCTCAAGCCTTTCGACTTTCGACTTCTGACTTTCCGGTTCGGTTTAACATAGTTTAACTTGGTTGCAAGAGCGTCCGTGGATGATACAGTCGACATCCCGAAACTCTGTCTGTGAAGATAGCTGGTGTTAACGGCGACAGAATAGGCTAGATGACAAAAAAAGCACCCCTCACCCCTTCGCAGACGCGATGAGCAACTGAAAGTCATTCGCCTTCATACCTCGCACAACCAACCCACCCATAAAGCTTCCAGGCGAGGGTGACAAGGGTTTGGGAAATGTTGAGAAGCTGAACGTTGGTAGTCGGTTGTTGGAGATAGCCTATTCACTTTTTGACTTTCAAACCAGCAATGCGTCCGAACGGGGTACAATATCATCTGTGCCTGACTCCAGAGCTGTATGGGAGAGGTATTCGACGAACGAGAACTGATGCTGTAGAGACAGTGAATGTTAATGACGGCAGCAATGGATAAACAGAGACAGACACACCCTTGAGCTCCTTGCGGGACTTCACAGAACCAGCTCCCCTCAAGCTTCTAGGCCACCCCATTTCGAGGACCCAGGCAGTTAAACGTGGTTGAGCTGGGCATACGCTGACTTCGACCTGGGAGCAGTAGATGTTGGCATATGCGACGCAGTCGACGAGCCTGAGAATCTGAGAACCAGTTGTGAAAGCGGCTTTTAATGATGAGAGCTCAGGGGAACAAGACGTTGGAGATGATGCGTACCTTCCAGCGTTGATGCGGCTTATGGGGCAGTAGATTGAAGGTGGGCTGGAGGGACCCCCCTCCCAATTGAAGTTTCCGATTTCGGAAGATGCAGTCACAGCCCCTAAGCGTTTTGGATTCGTGAAGTCTCTGTACGTCATGGCCGTAGATACACGTTTTAGGCTTACATTCGCAAAGAAATCCGTCTGGCGAGCGTTTACCATCGTATACTACTATCGACACACTAAGTCTCATAGCACAACATCCCAACCTTCGCGCTCTTAAAATTACCGCTCAATTATAACTTTATGTCTCTCTCTCCCTCCTCCATTATGACAAAAACGTATTTGGCGGACACGGCAGAGTCAATCTCTCTCCTGATTTGAGAACATTGGAGTACGAGTATGAACGCGTATGGTGGATGCAAGAGATCTGCTTGACGCACACAGAGAGTGGTGGAAAGTCAGAACAGAGGATGGTGCAAGTGGGACTTGGAGGAATGCCAAGGCCCTTTGAGCGTGAGACAAGGACCCCTCCCCTCAGGATACAAATTTCAAGTGATATTCCTTGAGTCAATTGTATGCGTTTTGCCTCCAAGAAGTCGAGAAATATCTCTGCTATCGCATCCATTTGACGCGACAATATTCAATGTCCGCGCTTTACATAAGTAATTTCTGACACGGTTTGTAGGGCGTGATAAAAACAGGACTACCTCCTGCGCCTCCGTTGTCGACCTGTGCTTTCCGAGTTGCTCTCTCTGACTCCGTTGTAACCCACAAACAATACCAGGGGCTCAGCACGGCTAAAAAACCACCGAACTTTCCTATGGGAACGCCGAGGACTCCGAACAACAACCACGAACAAACTACATATGTAATACATCCCCGTCTGCTCGATCGTGACCAACAATGCTTACCCACCACTTCCCTTTTTTGCCCAAGGAATTGAGGACCCTCCTCTCATTCGGCTACGAGAACGTCTGAGAACGTGCACGTCACGTCACCCAATTGCCCAACCAGTGCCACTGCAGAACGCCATATCGGCACCTAGCGCCACGGCGACTGCCACGCCACGAACTGAGCTCCCGAACAGCGGCGCCATGAGTTGAGCACATGTCTGACCGCCACTGCCACGACTCCGACTACAGCGCCGACAGTACCACTAGTCCATAAACGGGCACGGCGGTTGCCACATGCACGGCGAGAAATATTAAACGCGCGCCATCGATGTTTTTGCATCGGGGTAGTTAGTAGGTATCACAGCGCCTCATGCGCAGTGTCCTTAATTTCGTCAATTAGAAATATGTTCGATGTAATAGACAGTTTCTATATATTCTTCTGTGGCGGAGAACATTCGATGAGGAATCCCTTCTCGTTATTGTCATTGAGCCCGAACTGGTGAAGTGGTTTCTTCAATCGGATCATGAAAAATTACCATAACGAGAATAATGATTGTTGGTTAAAAACCTCTCTTTCACACAACTTCTACCTTGTGCCACCGTCAATCGTCCCCAGCTCTTTGCTTTCTTCCATCCTGCAATGTCTGTCGAGAAATTGAGATTAACGTGCCTTGTCTGGCCCGACGACAAGCCCGATCAACACATGGTCGAGGTCGAACTCGATAACAACCGGACTGTCATGGCTCTCAAGAAATTGATCAAAGACGAGTATGCCCCTAGACTCGCTCACGTCGCTGCCAGCGATCTCGTTCTCTGGAAGTGCTCCATTCCTGCCGACGACGATTTACAGAAAACTTTAGAAACTACTCGTTTCGATGTCTCCGATGCTCGTCTTGATCGCCTACCGCCCGCCTCCAAGATTTCCAAGCATTTCACGACTAATTTACCCGATGAAACTATCCACATCCTTGTTGAGGTACCTGCGCCTGGTGAGTGTGGCACCCGTATCTCCTATTCAGCGACTGAAACATGAATGTTGCTCGCAGAAAATGAGGCCCTTCTTGTCTCATTGCCTGACCTGCTCAAACATCGCCAGCAGTTCAACGACAAACTTCCTCCGACCGCTCCTTCAAGCCTGGCAGAGCCCAAACAATTTTCGAAGGTCCAGAAAACTGATGCTCAAATCGTATGGAGTCGACCCCCAGATGCCGATGCAACAATTCCTGTGACTTTATATCATCCCATCTTTCGTCAGTTTGTTGGTGATTGTAAGAACCATCAGCCGACTGACAAGGACAACAAACTGGTCCGGGAATTGACGGCAGCAATGTCCAAGTTCTTTCCAAGTGAAGATGTTCGAGCAGCAGAACTTCGAGATATTCTGCAGGATAATGGAATACCTGCCATCATAACGGCAATTTCCTCCAAGGATGATAAAAGTTCCTTCCGCACTGATGGCGCTATTGAGTACAACCATCGCCATATTGTGATCATCGAGATTAAAGAAGAGATTGGGAGCAAAGGTGCTGAGCCTTATGCTCAGGCGATTTTGTATTACGCGAATTCTGACTGGAAGAAGTCAGAAGAATATCTTACCTTCAACTTTCCGTGTTTGATAATCACCGTCTTCGGTCAGATTTCGCTATCTTCCCTCGCCGTATAGTACTAACGTAATGTTCTTAGGACCCCAAATTAGCTTTTCCGGTGCAATATGGAGGGCTCGACCACATTTCCAAGTTCTTACTCCCACCATGCCTCTGTTCTGTCATCGCACTGACACTGATATGCGTGAGACTCTCGCTCGTCATTTCGGTGCCTTGAAGAAAGCTATTCGGTCATTGGAACAATGCTACGATGCACTAACAAACCCTGCACTTCTCGAAAACTTGGACCCACAATTTCCAGATCATCGCACGTACTGCTGCCTCGAGACCAAAATCACTGTGAATTTCAAGTACCTTCACCAAATCGATGAGAAGAAGCTGCTTTTCATCTGTGAGACCGACAATAGGGAGAGGATTTGCATTAAATTCGTGCGTCGGTACTCACAGGCAGTCCACGAGAAATGTGCAGAAATGGGTATCGCTCCGAAGCTGAGAGGTTTCGAAGACATCGGTGCCGGATGGAAGGTGGTTATTATGGACGCTCTAGACGAGGAATACAAACCCTTCGACAAAAATATTCTGCCTGCGGATACACACAAACAGATCGGGGAACGATTGGTTGAGCTTCATCAAGCCAACTTTGTGCACGGCGATGTACGAGATGTCAATATTATGGTTAGGAAGGATGGCAAGCCGGGGTTTGTGTTCATCGACTTTGACTGGTCAGGGATCATCGGCGTCGTGTGCTATCCTATTAACGTCAACAAAGTGGATCTCTGGCGGCCAGACGATGTATCAGACGGTCTGCTGATAAAATCCGACCATGATATGGCCATGTTGGACCACATATTCCACTGATGTGCTACTACTGTTGGGAGAATGTTTGTTTAATGGACTTTTCGATCTATATACCTGTAATATGCAGACACCCCAGAAATGATATATTGCTGGTAACACCTTCCTGAGGAGCCTGTCGTCTCTCGAATAGCAGTCCTTTGATAGGTGGAAAGAGGAGCTGGAGATCCTCGATGGGAGTTTTGGTGACATTCTGAGCAAGATCCCGATTCCAAATTTCAACCCCGGAAGTTCCGATTCCTATGATGGGATCTTCATGAATGTAAACTTGAGAGAGAACAGACACGAAAGATTAATTCGATTCCTCGTTGGTTTCATAGTCTAAACTCTTTGAGACAGTGGGAATCCTGAATTGCACAATTTCCCCCATTCTTATAATTTAACGGGTGCACAAGATACTCTCGTTAAAGTCCATGAGAAAAAGGAAACTTGAGACAAGTTAATGCAAACTGCCAGCATAGACAATCCATTTAAAAAATATTCAAAATGCATTGTTGAAACAACACAGAAATGATATTCCTGATACATCCGTGAGCACCATCTCGGTCGCTCAGCACAACGTTCACAGTTCCGAGCTTCATGAAGAAGTTTTTCGATCTAACAAACATGATCAATGGAGTGGATATAGTATTATAGATCCACCCAGAAATCCAATAAAGGTGGGTTTTCAGACATCCTGAAGCTTGCAAAGGTTGAAAAACATGAAATCACAGTATTCGGTATTGAAGTGTTGCAACAGAACAATATTTGTGCAACAAGATCGCTGTTGAGTGCCTTACCACTAAATAGTTACTCATTAAATGTCTACTGATAGATCTCAAGCCTTTTGGCTTTTGACTTCTGGCTTTCCAGTTTGGTTTAACATAGTTTAACTTGGTTGTAAGAGCGTCCGTGGATGGTACAGTTGACATCCTGAAACTCGGCCTGTGAAGATAGCTGATGTTGACAGCCACAGAATAGGCTAGATGCATCTCTCACCCCTTTGCAGATGTGATGAGCAACTGAAAGTGATTTGCCTTCACACCTCGCACAATCAACCCACCCATAAAGCTTCCAGGAAAGGTTGACAAGGATTTGGGAACTGTTGAGAAGCTGAACATTAGTAGTCAGCTGTTGGAGATAGGCTATCACTTTTCGACTTTCAAACCAGCAATGCATCTGAATGAGGTACAATGTCATCTGTGCTTGACTCCAGAGAGAGGTATTCAACAAATGAGAACTGATGCTGTAGAGACAATGAATGTTAATGACAGCAACAATGGATAAATGGAGACAGACACACTCTTGAGTTCCTTGCGGCACTTCACAGGACCACCTTCCCTCAAGCTTCTACATCACAAAATTTCTTGAAGTCTGATAAGGCAATATATTGGTAATCATAGGTCACAATCCACCATCATAGTCATCATGTGCAATCATATGATCAATAGGAATATATGCACAGATCTAGGACCTAGAAAAAAAATTGGAGTTGTTATATTCCAATCAGATTTCCCCAACTTACAACTCATCAGTGGTATGGAAACATCACAAAATTTCCAAAAACATAGTCTGGCCTTATCAGGTTGCTGTCAGAATAGCCACATACTATAGCTTTATACCAGTATGTTAGTATTTAGACAGGGCTTGCTCACACTCCATCACTCAGCTGGTACCAGGATCAGGCCTGATCAGCCAAGGTCAACGCCATGGCTACACTCAAGAGCAACAGATTCGAAAATTCCAGAAAATTATATTTCCATGCATTTTTTCAGAATTCAGAGACAAAAACATTTATTATATTTTTCTTACTACTATGTTGGTACATCGAACTCAACTACGAACACTATCCTATGGTCTAGCCAACCATGCAGGTTGTGGGTCCAACACCCACACAGGTTGTGAGTATGAAATCTGCACAGGTTGTAGATACGAGATCTGCACAGGTTGTAAGTATGAGACCTGTGCAGGTTGTAGATACAAGACCTGTGCAGGTTGTAGGTACGAGACCTGTGCAAGTTGTAGGTATGAGACCTGCACAGGTTGTAGGTATGAGACCAGCATAGGTTGTAGGTATGAGACCTGCATGGGTTGTAGGTATAAAACCTGCATAGGTTGTAGGTATGAAACCCACACAGGTTGTGGATACAAAACCCATGCAGGTTGTGGGTACGAAACCTGCATGGGTTGTTGGTACGGTATCTACAGGTATGGGTACAGGTAGGTGCCCAGACTGAGGAAATACTTTGAGGGAAGTAGAGAAGGAAGTTGAAGTTTTTAACGCTGCCAGCTCAACTTGAAGTACTTGAAATCATGTGATGTAGCAATTCAGGCTCCGATTCAAGCTTCAACTGCCAACCCTTAATGTTGACCGCCCTCAGTGGTATGTCAAGTAGCAGACAAAAAACACGAGTTTAACTGTGTTATGTGGACATGTGATGTAATGGTAAATTGTTATAATATTCTATTTTTGTTTGGTCGTGAGGTTCGATGTTTGAGTCCTGCTATTGTGATCTTTTTAATTCTGATGTGATCAACATTTAATGTTTTAATTATTTTTGTATTATGATAATAATGGAGTTATGTATATGGTCCCTGATGAACTATACCAGAGATTCCTTTTGAAATGAAGATGGAGATACACACTTCCAAGGCTGAAAAAACACCCTTGGAATCAGCAAGCTGTGGACTATGGAAATGTGAGAAGATTATGATTTATTGATCTACCCATTGAAGAGCCAGAAACTCCACACAAATGGCCGAGAATACGTACACCATCATGAAAAGGTTAGGTGCCAGATGGTCATTATATGGTCAGATTGTGATTATTGTAGATACATCTGACAATATAATCCCTCATCTGGCGCTTAATGTCTTTGTGATGACATACTGCTCAGTCAATGAACCATATTTCATAGAAGTACACTGTCTGAAAGAGGTAGGAAATATAATATGATTATAATGTTTCATAATGTTATGATCAGCAGAACTTTGTTCCCATATATGGACAGTGACATCATCCTTGATCTGGATTCATTCATGTATCCTTCTGATGACCCTATATTTGACTCTTACTTCCCAGCGTGATCTGAGTTCTATATTTATCAAAGATATTTCCAGATATGTAGTATGTTGCCACACTTCCTCATCTCCTTACTGTAGTGCTCAGTAGTGTTCCCCAGCACTTTCCCTTGCCTTAGATCTTAGCATAGTTCTATCTTCACCTTAGACTCAGTAATCATCTATAGTTGGTAGTATTGCTTTCATATATAAAGCCGATGTAGTAGTAGGTATAACTCCCAAGTTATATACTAGTTTATATTGTGCATAAACCTCTTGTGTGATAGCTAGTTGAGCTCTTGTCAGTCACTCTCTCAAAATCTGCTTGTGTTCGCTTGTGTATAAGCATTATACAGTGCACGTTAACCTTTGCACGTTACACCCTGCTCTAGGCTAGACCCTTATCACTAGAGTGTGTGGTAAGGCCCGCTGATTCTTCCAGATAGGCCAGGTAGCAATAACATAAGTATATAACTTCCTTTACAAACCTTCACATGCATTGTATTCTTGGATTCCATAGAGCTCTATGCTTCATTACTAGGCAACCCTATATTGCAGGCTCTACGCTCTATTGCTAGGCTCTCTGCACTGATTGGCTCTACACTCTATCACTAGGCTCCCAATCACAAGTGGACTCTATGCCACTGCCACTAGACTCTCCACACCTATTCCTTGCCACTATATAAGAGGGTCTGTCCAACCTTTAACAATGACCGTCTAGTTCAGGATGTTAACAAGAGTTTAAATCTGACACACCTCTGCTAAGTCCCTGTCATCCTACAAGCCCTGTGTGCCACTGTAGAAGAAGTCAAACTGAGGTCACTGACTTATATCCAAACTGAATCCATTTCTTCGCATCCCACTATTCTTACACTATTCCCTTCTATACCCATTCTGACTCCTCCTTGTCTTCTTGGACAACTACTTCAATCTCCATCTCTAATAACCTCATTGAACACTACAATGCTGTGTGTCTTACCTCACAATACCATCTCAACCCCCACCCCTATTGCTTATATGCTCCACTTCCTCAGGAGCTCCATATCCCTCCACCTCTGAACAAAGGAAAGAAGCCAGAAAATGTAGAAAGAACTCTCCCCCACCTAGTTCATTATCAGGAGAAACAGCTACCACCTTAACCACTCACACTGCTTCACCTTCCCCCGAAACCTCACCTAAACTCCCAGGCACACTACCCTCCTCAATTCTACCCACAATTGCTTCCTCTAGTAAAGGAAAAGGAAGACAAACTCAAGAACCCCTTGAGACCAAACTATCCAGAACCCAAATCACTCTGCTCACCCCAGCTGAAGAACAAAGACTCAAACAAGCAAAACAAAAAACCCAACAACAAGATATCGCACAACTCAATAATACTATCTCATTCTATGACAACAAATCTGTTAATCACCCCCTCAACAACCTTGAATCAACCCTCTACGAGTTTCTTGTACAAAGATGATCTTTCATTGCAGACGAACTCTTCCATGTCACAAAACTTGACCTTGACACAGTACAACAATGACTTGTCAACCTCAGGTACCAATCCCACAAGAAACCCCTCAATCCCTTCGAACTTTCTGTATTTGAAGCTCTTGAAACTAGAGAACTTACCCTTGACCCCACCTCTGGACTACAACCAGATCCCAGACAATCTTCCCTTCCCTCACTTCTGCCACAATCTACAGGCTGCACTTCAGCTCTGACAAGAACACCCCAAGCCACATCTCTGCCACCCATTAGGAATACACCTAGAACCTCATGTCAACCACCTTTGAGCCTGCCACCTAATCCATCCCCAACCAACATACCCAACATGGCGACAGCAACTCCAAAACAACCTAAGTTCAACACTCCACCAACATTCCTTGGTAACCCAAAGGATTACTGAAGATGGAAAGAGGCCATCAAACTCTACATCTCAGCAAATGCCACACTATTTAATAACGCCACTGGCAATATTGACAATACTATCGCTGTACCATGGATTCTATCCTATATGGATGGACCAGCAGCATCATGGAGGTCTGCTTACATTGAGACCAATATGCAAGCAAACACAGAATTCACCCTCACAGACTATGACACCTTCTGGACAGAGATGGACACCTCATACCAACCGGCTAGCACTCAAGCCGACACCCTCGACCGTCTCTCATTGTTTTCACAAGGAAACAGAGACATCGAAACTTACATCTCAGAATTCCGCTCCCTAGTCACACAAACCGGAATCACAGGAGAAATGGAAAAGGTCTACTATTTTAAAAATGGGCTCCACCCCAAGATTGTGTACAAAACAATCTCACAGAACCCTGCAAACACCCTCGCTGCTTGGATCACCACTGCCAGAGCACAGGCTCAAGTTGCTAAGATGGAAGAAAGCTATCTTGCAAGAAATGCTGGATATTCCAGAGGACATCAGACAGGCCAACGTCAAAAACATAAATCATCAAATTTCCAAACTCCAATTTATAGACCAAGCCATTCATCTCACACCTTGCCACCACAGAAAGACTCTATGGCAATGGATATCGATGCCATCACAGACAGGATCCACAATATCCATCTAGAAGCAAATGAAACACTTCTTGACCCTGACTTCAATTCTGAATCAGAAAATGATGAACCAGACTTCCAAGAACAAGTCGAGACTGCCACAGAGCAGTTGGTACAAGAACATCTCAACACGATATTCACCAATGAACAGAAATGTGACTGGAACTCAGGCAGTTGCTTCTGTTGCCACAAACCAGGTCATAGAGCCATGAAATGCCCCCTCTGAGAAGTCCTACAACCATCTCTATCCTCCAGGATTGGCCCACAAATTTCTTTGTCATCCAATACATCCCTACAACCCAAATTTTCCCACAATATCCCCTGAAATGCCATTTTATGTAACAAACAAGGAAAACATTGTCTCAGCAAAAAGAAAATGCTAGGAATATGAGAACTTGTAGATGACACCAAAGAAAGCAAAGTTGAAGAAATTTATGAAGAAATCGACAATATCGACTCTATTTCCTGTCAAGACATCCAACATATAAAGGATTTTGCCTAAGGAGACTTGCTCAGTCCACATCAAGCTCTCCCCCTTCCCCACCTTCTAGAACATATCCACCTAGGAATGCAGGACATTCTATAAATGATGTACAACTCCACCAGTCCAGCTGAGTAATACATCTTCCTTGCCGCCTTAATGTGGATTCAAACTCTAAGAGAAATGTGGAAATCCTTGCCCTTCTTAATTCTGGTGCCTCAGGAAATTTTGTCAACCCTTCATTCATCCAAAACCACAACCTTGAACCCCTCCTTCACAACCCTTCTTTCCCATGCACCACCACCTTCGCTCTGGGGTGCCTCTCTTTTCGCGGGCTCTGGCCGTTGTTACGGCTTCAGCCTTGCACATCCTCGTCGCTTTAGGGTTCGCGACGTCCTTTCTTTAGGTCCGCGGCTGGGACACTCGCCAATGCGATGTCCACCCGCTCTTTCGGCGCTGGGTTGAGCGCACTTCGGTTGTACTCCCCCGCCTTCTCACTTCTCTCCCGCGCCGTCTCTGGTATCTTACCTGGGTCGGTGCACCTCTCCTTCGGCTCCCTTCTGCTTCAGTGGTCGGTTTGAGCCCTCTCCCTGGCCTGAGCGCACCGGTGTGACGCTTGGGCCGTGCACTTTGGGTGGTCACATCTGTGACGCCCATTCTGCGGTTCTGCTGAATAAGCAGCCGCTATTTCAGTTGAGCATTTCATTGCGCTTGACTCATACTCCTTCTTTCGGGCTGGGGTTCTTTTACCCTGGTCCACCTCTTCCGGTGTCGGCGCTATGCCAGCGCTATTTTCGGCGTAGAGTTGAGTTCACTCCTCCGCCTTTTCTTCCTTTCTCCGCGGAGTTGTAGCACTGCTCCTCCACTCTTTCGCCAGATGGTCATGGTTACCCCGTGGCTTTCGCGACCCCGCGCTGGCATCCTATGAGGGAGCTCCATGCCCTCTCACCGCTTGTCGTTCAACGCGATGGGCAACCGTGCATTTCTGTGCTGGCGGCTAGTCTGCGTGTGCACTATCCCGACGCCGTTGGGCTAGACCCCTTCGGATCGAATATTACCTAGTACCTCCGTTCGGTCGGTGACTGGAGGGTGGGAATTGTTGAAGCTGGGCTCTGACGGACGGTCTCTCTGGTAGCTAAGGCCGATAGATGCGTAGTTAGATTCTGGCTAGATTTTGTATTTATCTTAGTACCCCGGCTCTTCTGGGGGGCGGACTGCTATCGCGCACCGCCTTATAAATTTTTGAAGGAAAAAAAAAAAAAAAAAAAAGAACCCCTCCTTCACCCTCTTAAGAATCCTGTCACTATTGGAAATGCCAATGGAACAACCAACCAACAAAGAACAGCTATGCATTGTTGCCCTCTCACAATTAATGTTAATGGAATCAATATGGATATCAAACCCAAAGTCATCAGCTTAGGACACCCTTGCATGATCCTAGGCCTCCCCTGGCTACAAGAACATAATCCAGATATCAATTGGGAAAATGGTACATTACAATAGAGACAACACCTCTGGAAACAAAAACAATTTCAAGAACTCGTTAACTTGATGCATGAAGACAATTACCCCATCAAAATTAACAACACGTCCTATCTCAAACCAACGGGACAAAGTTTCAAAGAAATCAACTTCAAAACCTCTGCCTCCATTTTCCTCGACCAACAATTCAAAACCAAATGGCAAGATGATCCAAAGAAAGCTGTACCCCCAGAATACCATGACTTTCTCAAAGTATTCGACAAGAAAGCATCTGAGAGATACCCTCTGCCTTGCTCATGGGATCACAAAATTGAGACCAAACCCTCCTTCTACCCCATTTTGATGAAATTGTATTAACTCTCACTCAAAGAAGAACAGGAACTTGAAACCTTCCTTATAGAGAATCTCAATAAAGGCTATATCAAACCATCCAAATCCCCCATAGCATCCCCTTTCTTCTTCATAGCAAAGAAAGATGGAAAACTATGACCCTGCCAAGATTACCGCTATCTTAACGAACATACCATCAAAAATGCTTATCCAATTCCCCTTATATCCCAAATACTCGACAAACTCAAAGGCACAAAATATTTCACAAAGCTCAATGTATGTCTTGGATATAACAATATCAGGATTCACTCTCAAGACATGTGGAAAGCCACCTTCAAGACTCATAAAGGCTTATTCAAACCCACTGTCATGTTCTTTGGAATGTGCAATT
>KQ962097.1:39128-65693 GCA_001563735.1 Leucoagaricus sp. SymC.cos
GGCCGCCGCTACGCATTTTAGGTTTACATTCGCCCCAAGAAATCTGTCTGGCGAGTGTTTACCAATGATACTATCAATACACTAAATCTCATAGCACAACATCCCAACCTTCACACTCTTAAAATTGCCGCTCGACTATAACTTTATGACTCCCTCTCCCTCCTCCACTATGGTAAAAACGTATTTGGCGGACTCGCTCGGCAGAACCAATCTCTCTCCTGATTTGAGAACGTTGGAGTACGAGTATAAACACGTGTGGTGGATGCAAGAGATCTGCTTGACGCGCTCAGAGAGTAGTGGAAGATAGTTGGTTAGAACGGAGGATGGTGCAAGTGGGACTTGGAGGAATGCCAAGGACCTTGGAGTGTGAGCCAAGAGTGCGCATAGGTCAACGAGGCTTTTAGCTGCGAGATGTAGAGATGCAGAGTCAAAAGGTCGTCTCCCTCGCTCTGCCACTAAGCCCCTCAACATGGTTTTCGCCCTCTTCTCCGGTATTTCTGTTGTCAATAGATCTTAGTTCATTGGTTATCTATGGTTTGTTTTTATACTTTATCCATATGCTAGAAGACCCTTTGACTCAGTCAAAATTGAACGACTATTCGATCGCAGTATCTGTATTTTTAGTCAGAAATAAAGGTATATATACATTCCATGTCATTCAGAGACCTCCAAAGGAAGGTCATTCGTGAGGGATATAACACAAGTTCAGATACATCAATTTCCAGCACATTCCATCCGCACTCAAACAATCACATCCAATCTTCAGCATCACGACGCACTCGCCGCCGCCGCAACAGCAACAGCCTTCTCCCTCCCTCTCTCCCTCTCCTTCATCATCTCCCTCTTAACCCTCCTAACCCTCTCACCCTCCTTAATCGTCCTCCAAAATCCACCCTTCCCAAACACACCTCTAACCTCCTCCAAACTCAACAACTCTGCCACTAAGCCCCTCAACATGGTTTTCGCCCTCTTCGCCGGTATTTCTATTGTCAATAGATCTTAGTTTGTTGGTTATCTGTAGTTTGTTTTTATACTTTATCCATATTTGACTCAGTCAAAATTGACGACTATTCGATCGTAATATCTGTATTTTTAGTCAGAAATAAAGGTATATATACATTCCATGTCATTCAGAGACCTCCAAAGGAAGGTCATTCGTGAGGGATATAACACAAGTTCAGATACATCAATTTCCAGCACATTCCATCCGCACTCAAACAATCACATCCAATCTTCAGCATCACGACGCACTCGCCGCCGCCGCAACAGCAACAGCCTTCTCCCTCCCTCTCTCCCTCTCCTTCATCATCTCCCTCTTAACCCTCCTAACCCTCTCACCCTCCTTAATCGTCCTCCAAAATCCACCCTTCCCAAACACACCTCTAACCTCCTCCAAACTCAACCCAGCCAATTCCGGAAAACAACCCACCACAAACAAATATCCTAACAAGCACAGCCCTGCATAGAAACCAAACGCGCCTGAAGGTGTGATTTTGTCCATTAATGAGAGGTATGTTGATCCGATGAGGAGGTTTCCGGACCAGTTTGTTGCGGTGGAGAGAGAGGTGCCTAGACCGCGGACTTCGAGAGGGAAGAGTTCACCTTGTTGCCAGGGGACGTTACCGAGACCTGTTGCGTAGGATGCGACGAAGAGGATCATTGAGAGGAGGACAATTGAGGACCAGGTGTGGGAGTAAGGTGTGCCGGGAACTAGGATGTTGTTGGTGTTGATTGTCATGTCTGTTCGTGTACACTCGTGAGTACGTGCATATAATCAATAAATCGCGTGACGTACAGTGAAAAGCGATGCTAGCCAAAACCAAACCAACAACCATACCAGGTGCGGAGATTAACATTATCCTTCTTCTCCCAATTGAATCAATCCATTTTAGAGCGATGAGAGTGAAGAGAAAGTTTGTTCCTGATATGATTAGACCGACTGCTGTTGGTTGGTCGAACCCGATTTCGGCGAAGAGAGTGGCGGAGTAGTACATTAAGGTGTTGAAACCGCAGAGTTGTTGGAATGCTTGCATACCGCAGCCAATTGCTGTGAGAAAGGAGGTTGAGTGTGGGGGGAGGAGGGGAAAGGGGAGAGGCGTACCGAGTGCACGGCGGTTGATTGGGTTTAGGAGCATTGATTTGACGCGGTCGATGAATGTTGTTGTTTGGGTTATGTGAATCGCTTGTTGAACTGCGTTGTTGAGTACTTGAACCTGCATATATGTTTGTCATCAGTGACATAACGAGACGAGAAGCGTACTTTAAGATCAATATCTTCAGGTGTGGCGTGTGCGTATATCTTTCGCATAACTTCTCGAGCACCTGGGATGTTTCCTTTGTGTAGTAAAATACGAGCTGTAGTTGTTACCGTATTTAGTACACGGCTGGGGGAGAGGGTAGGACGTACGTGATTCGGGTAGGAAGAAGAGAAGTAGACATTGGATTCCGGCTGGTATGGCGCCTAGACCGACCATCCATCGCCAACCTGATTTGACGTGGAAGAAACCTGCACCGATGCCATAAGCTATTACTTGTCCAAGGGTGATCATGACGACGCTGATTTGAGACGAGGATTGGAGGTGAAAGCAAAGAATAGAGGGTGTAGACGCACTTGAGGACGACCATTCGACCTCTCAGCCTCGTAGGTGAAAGTTCTTGGATGTATAGTGGCGCTATACACGCTGCCAGGCCTACACCCACTCCGATCAAAAATCGACCTCCTATCTAAATGGAAAACCAATGAGAACGCCCGTAAACTGGATTATCGAGAATATCCACGCACCATACTCCAAACATCATGACATACAGCCTGAGCAATGGCACCTCCAATAAAAATAATGTCTGCGATTCCCAAAACTGGTTTTCTGCCTGTCCAATCCGAGATCACACCGGCGGCTAGACCGCCGAGAAGCGCCCCGAGGGTCGTTGCAGAGGTGATGAATTCCTGTTTGAGAACCGTTACTGTTTCTATCAATCAAAAAGGATATATTGACACACTTTTTGACCGTCCGAGAGGTGCGCAGGGCCCAGATCGGAGCCAATAGTGACAAGAGCGCCGGAAATGACGCCGGTGTCATAGCCTACAATACAAAATCTAGCAAAATCAATGACAGACATCAGACAGGAATGCTCACCAAAAAGAAGACCAGAGATGGTAGAACAAGTGACAAGGACCCAGACGAACCAAGTTACCCGCTCTTCTCCCTCGGCTACAACCGCAAGCTCATCAATCTCACCGCCACCGAAATCGCCCTGGCTGAGTGAACCGCTGCGACGGTCTTTTTCGTTCTCGGACGAGTGTTTCTCGCTGGATATCATGAAGAGGTCGTGGACTGGGGCGTAAATCGGAACTTGCAGTCCCAGCTGGGGAAGATTAAATAGAGAGGAAAATAAAAATAGTGATAGCATGTGGTTCTTCCATCAGATGACCTCTGCCTCCGCACCACACTCATCCTCTCCCACTACATGCCCAGGTGGTGGCCAAACAGAGGCACACCGACTCTTTCCTCTGCTGATCTCGAGCGCGGCGCCGACAGTCGACCGATGCTTTCTCTCCGCCGCAGAGGTTTCCGTAGTCTCCTTGCGCGCTACAAATCCTACATCTTCCTCTCCATCGTCGTCGTCCTCTTCTTCCACACCGGCTTCTACTCAGGCCACAACACCCATCCAGATCTCAAACTCTCCCCCGTAGGCAACAAATTCAAACTCGATGCATTCACCAAAGCCGCTCGCATGTTTCGTAGTTCAAAGGGCGTCATCACCGAACACCCCATTCCGAAGCTTATGGACAACGCAGAGGACAAATTTCGTGCCAAGTTGAAAAGACAGAGTAAAACGCTCGTGGAGGCTGTCGAAGAGTATAAGAGGAGGTATGAGCGGAATCCACCTAGAGGGTTTGACGAGTGGTGGGAGTTTGCGAAGCAGAATGATGTGCGGATGGTTGACGAGTTTGACGCGGTCGTAAGCGACCTTGAGCCTTTCTGGAAACTCAGTGGCGAAGAAATTCGTAGGCGAACATTACAGGTGTGTTAATTTTTAGTTCTAATTATACTCTGAAGTTGATGAATTCTTTAGGCTGGTGAGCTACCATCGATACACCTCGTACGTATCGAGGGTGGCAAATCCACGACAGTCAAGATGAACCACGCCTATGAAGATTCCGAAGTCAGCGCTCGCGCATACGGGTTCCAAGGCATGATTGAGAAATTCAAATCCAAGGTCCGTCATTTCCGCTGTTCTCGCCTAACATCATTCCCTTACCCCCACTCAATCTCATAGCTCCCAGACATGGACTTTGCCATCAACGCTAAAGCCGAAGGACGTGTCCTCGTGTCCTGGGAACATCAACATTACCCCAACTTAACACTCCAAGACTCTTCACAAGGCATTCAATCCCTTCTCGGTGGTGGTTTCATCCCCGATTGGCGAAATGATGAAAACACTTGGGAAGCTTGGAGAAGAACTTGTCCTCCTAATTCACCCGCAAGAAAATTATATTCCACGTTACGAAATCCTTTCGTTCATCAACCGACGAATTATTATTCCCTCCTCTCCTCCCCATCGTCGGATGGGGAAGTTGAACCTCTTACACCCGGTTCAGAATTCACATTCATGTCAACGACAAACGCTAAATCCATCGATTTCTGTAAACAACCTCATTTACACACTTCTCAAGGCCACTTCTACTCTGATTGGCGATCACTTCCAGCTCTCTATCCAATATTCACACCAGCGAAAGCTCAAGGGTTCATGGATATTCGTATACCCTCACACTACTACTACGGTTCTACCGCCCGATACACTTATGGCTGGGATCCTGTCAATTTGGAATTGAAAGATGTGGATGTTATGGAAGTGCCTTGGGAAGATAAACTCGATAAAGTGTTTTGGAGAGGTGCAACCACAGGCGGAGGCTCCCACCCCCCAGGTTTCGCACCTCAATACCAACGACACCGGTTCCTCCGCATGACCCACCCCGCACCTCCCCCCTCCTCAGAACACAAAACCCTCATAACATTCGCCGATCCTCCAACCTCCACCACGCACTACATCACAACTCTCATCTCCACCTCCTTACTCAACACCGACTTAATGGACACCGCCTTTGTCAAATCCCTCTCTTCAGACACCTCATATCCAGGTGGTCTCACTCAATTACGCAAAGATCATAGATTTGGAGATTCAGTTCCGTTGGGCGAACATTGGAAATATAGGTATTTGGTTGATTTGGATGGGATGAGTTATAGTGGGAGGTTTTTTGCGTTTTTAGCTAGTGATAGCGTACCTGTTAAGGCGAGTGTTTATGAGGAGTGGTTTGTGGATTGGATTGAACCTTGGTGAGTGTGTTGTTTTTGTGGGTTGTGGCGAAGATGTTGATGCGTTTTTTTTAGGGTTCATTATATACCGCTTTCCGAGGGGTACAAAGAGATATACAACATCCTCGCATATTTTTCAGGTCCAACGCCGTCTACTCTCCTCGTCGCCAACTCCTCTTCCCAAAACATCCTTTCCCAAAACATTCCTTCCTCACCCAAATCCTCCCCCTCCCCCTCATCATCTCAAAAATTATCAGACTACGCTCTCGCGGCACTTCAAAACCAGGAAGTACTCAACTGGTCAAAAGAGGGGAGGGAATTGCTAAGAAATGTGGATGCTGAGAGACGATTGAAGAGGATTGCGAGAGGTGGGAAGGAGTGGAAGAGGAGTATTGGGAGGAAGGTTGATATGGAAGGTATGATGACTCTTCGGTTTTCGTGGACACTTTTTGGGTTTTCTTCATTTTTTTTGGGGGGGGAATTGATTGTGAAGAGGATTTTTTAGGAGGTGGCGGAGTACGCTATCGTTCGACAGCGGATCACTTACGAGTCAATTCTATGAAAGTTGACGCTTCCGTTGATTAGGTATTGCTCGACTTGAACGTTCCGCTTGAAGTCAGGAACCCCCCTGAGTGCTCTCCGTCGTCGCTCTTAATCCAATAATCCAATTATCTCCCTTCTTCATTTCTTCTTCCTTACTCCTTCCCCCTCCCACTTAGCAATCGATATTCTGACGCGTCCTTTTCTTTTTTACAGCATACGTATACCGACTTTGTCTCGAATGGGCTCGATTATGGGCTGATGATCGGGATAGTATGGATTTCAAGCTATAACTTGATGCTTTACATCGGCGTTCCTGATTCGGTGCTGTTGTTGTCGTTGAGGTATAGGCGTTTGAGTGCTGTGCGGACACTGCCAGTCTGCCTATTCATGACGATGCAGTAACGATGAGGGCTGTCATGGGTGATGTACAGACTCGGAAACACGCGTATCATGACTGGTTTCATCGTTCACCATTCATCGCATCGTTCGCGCGAGGCATGCAGACAGATAGGGGTAGGCATTTGATGGAAGGCTGTTGATTACATAGATGATAAAAATACCATAATACTCTTAAATTTTGTTTTTCGTTTTCTTATTTTTTTTGTTTGCTTTCGGTTAGAATATCACGGGTGCTGTCGTTACATTTGGCTTTTATTCTTGTTATCAAATTCTTTCGTTATTCGTTTAGTTAGTAACCGGCTTTCCTATAGTTTACCTCTCATTCGCATCAGCTGGTCTAATCTATGGGCGTTTATTTCATTTGTTTTGTGAGGTGAGATGATGTCATTCAATTGAGCTTTACACCGTATGCACTGTGCTGTACTCGAGACGTGTCTGCCGGATCATATCATCGAGTCGAGGCATTCAGACTATGATACGATTAGCGTAACGTGCCTGTCCTTCTGACCTGTCCGTTCTCAGAAACGTGGTGAGATCGGGGAAGTTGAAAAGCCGGCATGTCTGCGAACACGAGTCTAACACAAATAAGTGTTTATTATGATACCAACAGCCATAGTATACTGTGACAGCGACACGTTGCAACCACATGTTGCCGAACTCGTATCGATGTGATCTCACGATAGCGGGACTTTCGTCGATAGTGGCTGAGGTGAGGAGCCGATTATAATAGGGGTGGATAACTGCCATTGGTCACCTGTGTATCTCTCTGTTGATATTTCCATCCTTCTTCCTTCCCTACTTCATTCCGCACTTGCCACTTCTCCTGCTCATAGTCTCTCAACGAGTCGGCATCATCTTCTAACCTACCGATCTCAATCAGACTACGATGTACAGAGCACCAATAAGCCGTACCGCCTCTCCAGTACCCTCCACCGGTGGTGGTCTGACTGCATCAGCCTACATGGCCCGTTCACCCAGCATCAACGATTTCCAAGTCGAAAAAGTAGCACGTACACCCGCTGCAAAGAAGAATATGGCTTTACCACCTGAAACGCCTACTAGTGGGTATAATCGAGATGAAGTAATGTATAGAGAGTGTGTGATGAGGTTGTTGGATGTCAAGACGAGACAGTTTGCGGTTACGGGACGTGTACCGTGTGATTCTAGCCAGTTGGTTTTGTTTTTCAGGTCAAAGGTGAGATTGGTTCTTTTGAAATGTAGCTGGAGTTGATTGATTGATTAATGATATTGTTTTTCCGCGTGGTGTGGTGTATAGAGCGGGATAACCCATTCATTGGATTTCCCGATAAACGTGTTGGAGGATACACCTCCCGCATTGGATGTCCTCATTGCCGCGTGTAGACCACATCAAACATCCGATCTAGACGCCTATGGTGATCGCGAATCCTTATTCTTCCCACCAAATCTCCCCTTGACCACCTCGCTCGAGATCGCCAACCATCCAATCCTCGATGCTGTCGAAAACAGTATTTTCCCGAACTTACCACCAGGTCATCACCTCTCTGTCCTTCGTGATAAACTCGAAGTGGTCGTGAGCGGTGGACGTATGGGTCGACAGCCGATTAGTTTGAGAAACGATGGAAGGAGTGCGACGATTATTGTTACTTTACCGGTGCGATATCGTGGTGGTACGGTTATTGTGACTGAACCTGTGTATGGTGGTAATGAGAAGTTTCCGGGGAGAGGAGGGAAGAATGGGGATTTGGATTGGGTTGCGTTTTCGGGTGATTGTGACTATGAGATCGATACTGTTCAGTCGGGATGTCGGGTGTCGATTTCATATGGGGTGTATATCAAGGGGTCTAATGTCCCGCAGAACATCGGATCGCCGAATGTTGGGATGGGTTTGGGATTAGGTGGTGTGGCCGGCGCTGGACTTGGAGGCGAAGGGCTGAACTTGATCACTCCGAGTGATAGATTCTTTGACTTTTTGAGTCCGATTCTGAATATGTCGAGAGGGAAGAAGTTGGGATTCTTCCTGAACCACTCGTATAAGGCCGATCCTAGTGAAGTGATAGCGGAGAATTTGGTGCCTCAGGTACGTGACAAAGTTGTCGCTCTTCACAACCTTTCGTTAACACAGAGATATAGTTGAAAGGCGGAGATGCGTTATTGTGGCAAGCCTTCAAGATGTACAAGCTCGCACCCGAACTCCAATGGACTGCAGGTGGATACGTCTGGCCTAGCAACATGACAATCCAGTTCCCAACCGAGGACATCACGAGCGGTCATCTAGGCGCCAGAACCCCTGTCAATACTTCGCGTATGCCTGGATTCCACGTCCAACGTGGTTATGGCGTTCCTTCTCGTGAAGAACGCGTCCCGCCTATGCGCGGAGCCTTCGGTTCACAATATTATGGCACAGGCCAAGAGCTCGGAGAAACAGAGATAGATATTTTGAGAGCCAAGGTGGAAGAGGCTGGTGGTGTGCCGTTGGCTGATGCTGAGATCCAGGTGTGTACGGAGATGATGGATTCGTCACCGAGGCAGGTACCATATGGTATGCCTAAGCCGAATCAGCCATCGGCGAACCCTGTCGGTGTCGAGCATGTGTACTTTGTCTCAGGTGGAGAGCTGGAGAAATTGCTTGTGAATACGTTGCTAGTGGTGTATGTTCCATAGGAGACGGCGAGATAGTGGTCATTTGTCGAAACTTGTTGTCGGACTTGTACTTTACTACTTTGTAATACCTGTATCGTTTCGTGTATGAGTACAAATGGGATGATATACGAGTTTTTCAAGTTACTGTCGCGTATGAGTCTAGAAAACCACGAACGATTTCGAACCAAACACGACCTCACAAATGCACATTGACAATTGAATCGGAGTCTCCGGCCTCCAACGCAGCAACCACTAAAGAGGGTCCTCAACGACACTCTTACTTCCTGACGCCAGTAAAAAAATTCTGCGAGATTATTTTTCCCTTGGTGCCAGAATGCTTTGCAGCTTTCCTTGAAAAACACATCCGCATACTATGGCCTCCCGTCGTCATCTGTGTCAATTTGGCTTCATTCAATACCGGAATGTCCTCACTGCGCACAGCAGGCGCGCACTCACAGCAGGCGCGCACTCACAGCGGATAGCTGCACACGCCATTATAAACCTCTCCGCTTGGTGTTTCTTCCCTCGAGCTTACCTTGTGGTCATCGTTCGTACCGTCCTGCACGGATGCGAAGGACAGCATTACTCCTTTAAATTCATTTTCTGATTTTGGTTGCTCTTCTGAACACTCCAATAGAGCCCCTTCGCCTTGGTTCCTGCTGTTTCGCTAGGCGATTACGGCGGATTCCGATCTCCCTATTGAAGCTGACTATACTTCGGGCTTGACATTATACTCAGCATCAATATCTTGCAGCCTTTTGCAATTGTCGTCAATCTCTCCCTCAATTTGCAACACCCAAACTTTCATCGAGCATCGTGGTATCAAATGTTGTCTGAATTTCCTAATGAAATAGTAAAAAACGCTATTATATTCGAACCGACATATGATATACATATCGTAGGTACAGCCCACGTACGGTATAATCATATTCACGGAACCTACGGTTCATCTGATTTTCCAATCCCAAGAATTTATTTGTTACTTGCCTCGAATGCATAGCCCAGCTTCGGATTGAGTATTGTAAGGGCATCCTACTCGCTAAAAACTCTAATAACAACGCTGGACAGGAATTAAATCTGACCATACCTGGGAACACATCGTTCGAAACGAAATAGCTCAGAGTGACTTCACCTTGTGCTAGGAATACCCCAGGCCATAGATCATAAACGAGGCCAATGCCTATTCATCAGCGCGAGTGTCCGCTGTGTCGTTGAATGGTGTATCACGCGAGTGCACCCTTAATAACGGATGGGTCTGACCGACTGACCAAACCATGGGTGCACGATATAGGTCCATGGTCATGAGCACGGCTGGGTAGAGCCTGTTGAAGAGTTAAAGACTTGTAAAATCGGTGAGAACTGCCGCACACAATAACCCGAGAAACAATCTACGTGTGCTTTGCCTATCTGCAAATGGATGACCACAACATGCAAATAATGGATCGATCGAAGGAGTAATTTTTCATTCACACTTCGATTGGATTACAAGTGCTTTTTGACTTACTAAACAGTTGGTCGTGATGAAACAGTTGAACAGTTTAGTAGATAAAGTTCAGTTATGGGAGAGGTAGCGCATATGTTGATGAAATGGTTTAACCGTTAGGCCACGAAATGATATCCTTCATATCTGGAAGGATAAGGAAGGCTTGGAAATTTCGGATGTATGACAAATACTCGCGAGCGCACGACCGAGCAGCGGCAGATATTGGTTTGCGCAATATCTAGCTGACGAAGTGGGATTAACTCTTGTTCCCAGGCGTCTATGTTGCTAAAACCTACCCAAAAGCATTCTTCCCAGTCGTCATCTGCTCCACCCTTGTCCATGTTCTGATATGCGAGAAACTTGTCATCAGGGGAGGTGAATGATCACTGTTACTATTGGCAATAACGAGCGCATTTCCCGTCAATAAGCAGCCAATGCGAGCTCGGAAAGTGCGCGAGATGTGAGTGAGAGGGCTTGAAAAATTTGTCGATTTTCATTCGAGTGTTTGCCGCACTCTAGGATATAGTGGCAGATGATCTCGTGCTAGATGTCAAGATTCATTCCGTCGAATGGAGTTGAGTGGGTTGGAAGACACAAGGCAAAGACCGACCAAACGTGTTCCGTGAAAGGAAATTTACGTGCTCTACGAGTGGGCACACGTAGAGAGAAAAGGACGGAACGAACACGTGTCTAAAGGTAATCATATGCGTCAATGGGCGTCAAACACGCAAACATTATTATTCCGCTGTTAATCGGACATGTCCAAAATCCAACGATGCTACTGCTCGTTTCCCCCAGCCGTGTTTCCTTCTATTCCGTCTTTTTTCTTCGTTGCAGTCCAAAATGCAGCGTGGTAAGTGTAATTCAGCATCCCTTTTGCGTTACTTGTGTAAGTCGTATCTATTACCCTTTCATTCTAAACGGAAAGCAGCGTCAGAAAGAATTTGAAAGATGAAATAAATCACGAACCGAAATTTTAAAACCAATCGCTTTAGCCAATCCTTTGACCTCTTCAAGATCGAGCTCAATCGACATATCGCCCGTTGAGTTGTTTTCCCAGTGCCACAGCAAAGGGCCAAGATTTATCCAAACGCCGCCTGGTGCGAGGATCTTGTGAATAATTCTCAGGTAGTTCACGATGTTCTTTGCCTGTTCCAACGAATTGTGAGAGCCTTATCCAACCAAGAGCAGGTGACATGCCGTATCAATGAAGAAGCAAGTTAACACAGCATCCCAAAGGCCATGCTGAGGATCATCTGGATTGCTCTCGCTTCCGTACACTTCTTCAAAGTCACCTATATGACACAGCGCGGACGTTAGATCTTGGACAAAACTCTCGCGTGGAAGAATCACGATATTTACCGGCAACAAGAGAAAATGGGGTTCGTGGAGGGAGAGATGATGGCAAGACATCAGGGATGAGAATCGGTCGCAGGATGTCACTTCTGCTTGAAGCGTTGGAGAAGCTGTGCACATAGGGAAAAATTCGGTGCTGATTGACTTCTGTTGTTCTGTACAAAAATGACTTTCTTCTTAATGCCCCGAACCTTGAGTCCAGATATAGAGATCCGACTCACTGATTGAGCATGAAATACGATGTGAGGAGCATATAATGGGAAAATTCGTTGCCCTGGGCAGCGAAACCTGGTAGTTGATAATGAGTATGAGCGCTCATTTCACAGTTGAAGTAAGCAAAGAGTCGGACCAAGCCGGGCAATGTCGAATGCGAGGCGACCAAGGCCAACTCCTGGAACGAGCACCCTGATTTGGGACCTGAAGTGTAACCGTCAGAATTAACGAATAACGGGGCAGCGGTTATCAGAAGCTACCTGTCTTCCCGCTTCACGTCTTTGAAATACTCCAGTAGTGCCTCCTTCATAGGCTCATAACATACATCACGCTCAGACTTTCGCTACAGCAAAACAAGGCGTCAGTTTTGGAAGGTCGAGATGTGGGAATACGTACTTCTGCGCTCCAGTCGCGAACTAACTGCTTAAGGGTACTGCGGAGTTTGTCCATATCACTTTCGGACGGACGAAATGACTTTTGACGATTTGGCGCTCCATGTTGATGAGTCTCAGACTGACTATGAGAGTGTGTGTGAGAATGATGGCCTATGAGACGCTTTTTCAGTCAACATGTATGCCTTAAGTATTGGGAACAATGTAATCAACATACCAGAGCCATGGGAGTGGCTACGTCCTGACGAACTAAGTTCTCTACTTTCTTCGTCACCTGCAGCCGACTTCCCCTCATCGCTCTCATATTCTGCAAAATCGATATCGTGACCAAATATCTCCGGATTCTCCACGATCTTCAACAAAAAATGGGCATTCTCCAAGATCGCACGATCGACAAATTCCAGCTTTTCACGAAATCGTAAGCCACGGATAAGTTCGATGTCTGCACGCGGGAGGCGGAATATATCCTTTCGTCTTTTGTTATTAGCGGATAGCTGGCGAATTCTTGTATTTGAATAGCGTTGAGAAGAATGGAGCGACAAAACTAACCGCGTATTGGGCGTACGACCGGAAGGTCAATACAACTCGTGCGAAATGCTGTTTTTCTGATATCGTAAATACAGCTGCAATATGGTATGTAATACAGTTTACCTTCTTCGATTTCTTTCTCTAAGTGTGACATTTTGTAGTGGGGTAAATGGGAGCGAGACCAAGTTGAATGACTGATAGGCTCGGCTATCATGCGCTTTATTTACCCATGCTTGTCTACACCACTTGCTTATATAATGCCATGAGCGTGTCGACGTTCGTCTTGAACAGAAGCCTTCTCATCGCTTAGGACTCTGAACACAATCGACTCATAAAATGGTAAGGTATGCTTATAAATTGCTTCTATGTTACAGAGTCTGATGATATACACAGGCTCGTAATGAAGAGAAAGCGCAATCCATGCTCTATCGTTTCCGGGAGGCACAAGCTGCAGAGCTTGGGCTCGGTACACGCGCAGACCGACGTCCCAAGATGGCCAGCGCTTGCAAGAGCTTACGAGAATGTGAGAGGTGGAGAGGTGAAATTCTGAGAGAAATTAGTAGAAAGGTGTCGAAGATTCAGGATGGTGTGTATCAGAATACCCTTCATCCCACTAGCCTATATTGACTGCTTTTTGACAGCCGGTTTGACGGACTACGAGGTTCGAGATCTCAACGACGAAATTAATAAACTTTTACGCGAGAAGCGGCACTGGGAGAATCAGATTGTTGCCCTAGGAGGAGCCAATTATCGACGAAATGTGGCAATGTTAGATGATGATGGAAAGGAAGTCCCGGGGACAAAGGGTTACAAGTACGTTCTTGTGATGTGGTAAATTTGATTGCTTCTTTCCCTGACATCCTTTCTTTAAGGTATTTTGGACGTGCGAAAGATCTACCTGGCGTGCGCGAGCTGTTTCAAAGCCGAAAAAAGGAGGAGGAAGAAGAAAATCAAGTTTTCTCCTTCTACAAGAAATTTCTGAATCAAGGCCCGGTCTATTATGGTGACCTCGATGATAATGACCAAAATCTGCTACACTATGAGCGTCAAGCCGAGACAGAAGGTGAGTGCGATCTTCGCATGCACGAATATTCAACTCACGATCCGTCAGATTGGGATGAGGCATGGAGTAACGTTCGCGAAACCCTCGGACTCGACTCAGATGCACCTACGCCACCTATTCCCGGACAGGCATCTTCGCAACCTTCTCATGCACAATCCCAGGTGTCCACTACCACCGCTAAACGGAAAACTGCAGATGACGGAAGCGATATCGAGATGGATGATCCAAGAGATGACTCCAAACGATCCAAAACCGAGGGAGACTCGACTTCTGAGATCACACAAACTCCCGCTACCTCTCTAGATCCTGCATTGCTATATGCTCAAACCGCCGCATCTTTCATCCCGTTCCTTGAGGCTGAACACCTTCTACCACCCAAAATGCCTTCACGTGAGGAAATGGAGTCCGTACTTCTTCAACTACGGAAGAAGGCTCTCGTGGAAGAATACTTCGGCGACGAGAAGTAGACTTTTCTTCCCCCGTTTTTCATCCGTCACCTTGATTTTGTAGTTTGTGCTTTTCCCTCTTGTTCTCTCGCATCCAAATACAGTCCCGTTCGCCAGATTACATTTTCAGCCTCCTGCCCTTCGGTCAATATCATTGGACTCATGGGATTCCCAATCGAGCTCCTAACCAACAAGTGATCTATTATAAAACTTGTGTCCCCCTGGATCTGGAGACCTTTTCGATTCGCTTCGAGTTCCTATCCACTTCTTTCGTCCAATTGTCCTGTCTCTTTGTACCGGGACCGACTACCCAACTCCATTACGTGGATTCTTGGAGTGAATTGAATATCGCTCAAAGAGCCGATGGGTGTTCTTCCGAAGATTCAGCATGATTCCTGGTCGGAAACCAGTACTGGGGTAAAATGATGTTGCCATTCGCATGCCTCAATTGCTGATGTGCACTTCTAAGTTTCTTCCAGATGGTTCGCCACCTATTTGTACTACTCATGCAACCCCATTCAAGCTCAATCTTTTCTAGAATATTTTGTCTGATGAAACGGCTGTATCGTCGCTTCTACTCTTCGAATCATAGATGAATGACTTGCATAAGTGGATACACAATTACAATTCATCCCGGACGGCCCTTCCGCGCTTCGTCAAAATGCTAAATTTAAATGAGGCCATGATGCTATGTTCCTCCTTACTAGAATCGATGCTAATTCTCAAAACTCACACTACTTACTTTCGGCCCAAAAGACGATTAAGGGCTTGACGCAGCCGATCAAGAAACCCGGAAAGAAGATGCGAGGCCCTCGCACTCGACACTTAGCATACATACCCTCTAAAATACCAGAGGATGGATCTCATGTCAGCGCTCGCTTCGTGAGCTTTCAGTTTTTCCAAATTTCACAGTGTTGATTTGGTCTCAGATTGCATACATACCTTCACCATGTTCGCCCAGTCTCAAAAATCTTGTGGAGTCCTGTAGAGAGGAGTCTAATATGGGCACATTTTTCTACCAGGAGACGATTCCAGTGCACAACAGCAGCGCATAATACCAGCCGATTCCATGACTGGATACTACACGTTCCTTTGTTACACCCCAGGTTAGATTATCCCAAGTTCATTTCTGAACTCTCTTTGAAATAATTACCTCAAACCACGAGCTAACGATACTTCTCGCGCTTCCTTCACAGGGGGATCATTATCTTCAAGGTTGCAACCCGGAAGACCCGCTGTAGGTTTGAATCCCAGACTCTCTTGAGCCGCTTATCGTGGAATTCCGCGGGGTTGGACATCGTGCGTTTCCTAACAAAATTCTGATTTGACTGCTGAATAGTCGTTCAAATCGGTGGATTTAGTATGGGTCAATGCTGTGGTATGATACGCTTACCTATATCCAAGGGCCATTCCACTCCATCAATGGTTTCTTCGGGGGACAAGTCGGGTCTAGTAGATTAAAGAGTCCGTGGCAGTGATCTCGTCTTCTTTCCCGCGATGAACAGATTTACCCTCGCGCGTTACGCGGCTTTCGTACCTCCTTTCAGACTTGATCTCCTTCTGACTTTGTTTTGACAACCAGATGCTACTCAGCCTAATCTTTAGGGATAGTCGTTTGATCAGAGACTCCATTACAACTAGGGCTTGGTCTCCTTGGGGCCTCCACAGGCATGTACCCATAGCGTTATCGACTTTGTGGAGGTAATGGAACCTTTTGCTTTACAGTTCCGACCCTCAAGGAACCGCTTGATTCAAGACAGCGTAAATAATCCCGAGTTATTCGGTGTTGGAATCCCTCCATATCCCATGATGAGGCTTCGAGAAGGAATTTTGAACCCAATCGCTCGAGTGCCTGCAGGAAGCATGACGGCACAATTGTCAAGACTGGTTTTCCGATCTTGGGATTTCGCTATCGGTAACCACCGCCTTCATTGTGCTTTCAGTTACTGTCCATCTCAGCTACTTTAAATTCTGGCCCGGTCTATCAGGATGGAAATATCGTGATGTTTTACTACGGGATATTAGGCTCCGTAATTGAAGGGACAAGGCACCCGAACACTTCTGATCCGTGACGGTATTTGAACCAGAAGTCTTTACCGAGAATACAAGCAGAGTTGCCACTACTTTCGGCTATGGAGTTGAAGGTCGACGACGAGCACTAACATTGTAACTCAGAGGAAAACTGCTATATCCTGATCCCCTCGACCTGGTTTCACTCTATTCCACTAGAAATCCGAGGCCATACACGGCTAGCTTTCCTGCCATTGGGTCCACATTGTATTACCGGCTGAATTGTCAGCCCGAAGCTCCGCTTTTCTCAAAGGGTTATGTGCAGGTTAATCCAGCTTACAAAGAAGCGGCAACACGTGAATAACTGGGTCTTCAACAACATTTCTCTTTGCGCAACTGGGGCTTCAACAAACCCTTCCTATTGAAAGAGTCAAAGAAATTCTCGGCCTCTCTCGTGGATTCCCTGGGCACAAAGCGACGTTGATGCCAGTTGGTATCTCCGTAGATTTAAATTGGCACCGAGATGTTCATAATCAACCCTGGAAGATCAACCGGACCTGTCTGCTTAAAAGCGTTTATGTTGCCATCACTATGGAATCTGGATTCAACAACCCATCCCTATTTAGGGTTCTGATAGGTACTCCCCGTCCCCGCTCCCTGGGATTCAGATTACCTGCTTGCCAGATTTCGATCTCACCACGATGAGTGGGGGTTGACGATCATTCTCCCTCTTTCTCGCCCACCACCACTAGAGAAGTTCGCAAACTTTCCACGTGCAGACATGTAGGAACATATAAAGGAAGCATATTCGCAATCTCTCCCCATCGGCTACTTGCCGTCCTGTCTCATACCATTTTCGCTCATGGCTCACGTCGACATTGAACGAGCACCCTTTCTTCAGAAGGGCCCACAAGAGCCTGAAGTTAGTTCAAAATTTCCCCTCTACCTCTTCCCTGCTTCCGTCTCGCCATACTTGGAGCTTGCTAGGGTGGAGAAGGTATGAAAACTTTAAAACCAGTGTCTTGTGCTGATTCCGTGATAGCCTACGGGTTTCATACTAATGTTTTGGCCCTTCGGTACGTAGAAAAGCGTTCTTCAATCACGCGTGCTTCCTCACTTACAATACCCCATAGCCTGGGGCATCACTATGGCCGCATACCGCATAAAAATGCCGCTACAGGATTATTGGCGGTCCATGTTCGAATGTTTGATCGGCGCCATCATTCTACGTACTTCTGCTTGCACTGTTAATGATATCTTCGATCGCAATCTGGACGCCGGCGTCGGTGAGTGTGATTCATTGGAGCATGTGGCCTCGTGATTCATGGGTGTTCCACAGCTCGTACGAAGAATAGACCCCTTCCGAGTGGGAGGATTTCCGTCTTTGCTGCTAGCATCTATCTCCTGGCACAATATGCGGTCGGGCTGGTTTTCTTTACAACAACCCTCCGTGGCACCGCGTATGCTTCATTCTTTTCCTTCACTCTTGAAAACCATTGATGCCTCTAGAACTAGACTCAACGTGGCTATCTTTCAATTACTACCGCTGTAAGGCACCTAAAGCTTCTCTTGGTTGCTTCGACCGTTGTTGACTGTTTGACTTTTTCGAAGTTTCGCCATTTATCCCTTGCTGAAACGATTCACCCACTGGCCTCAAGCTTGGTTAGGAATTGCCATGAACTTCGGTTTTATGACTGCATGGGTTGCATCAACCGGATCTATCGACAGCAGGTTTCTAGGTGTCGCTGTGGCAGCTTGCTGGTGGTGAGTATTTCCAGCAAGAAAAAGTATCATTCGACCGCTCACGCAGTGCCGAAAAGTTGGACTATGCTGTATGGTAAGCCCTTTTAGTTTGATTGTGATTCTACCCTTCACTCATCCCTCGCAGACACCATTTATGCTTGCCAGGATATCAAAGACGATATCCAAATGGGCGCCAAGTCTACAGCTATTTTGTTCGGCTCATGGATCCGCCCTCTGCTTATCCTTATTGCATCCGGCTTCATTATACTTTTGACAATGGCTGGAGTCATGAACAAACAAGGGTGGCCCTTCTTTGCACTCTCTATAGGTGGTACCGCCGCACATGTGATCTGGCAATTCCTCACCGTTGATTTAGAAGCCCCTCAGAGTTGCTGGCGTAAGTGGCTTCGAGTTCCACGCTCCTTGCATTCGGAATCTCAATATATACAGGGAACTTCAAACGCAATGGCGATCTTGGTTGGCCACTATGGGCCGGATTAATGCTCGATTACATACTCGCTCTTCGCTCCTGAGCTGGAGGCAGGAGAGGAGCGAAATCTATGACGACGAATTCCTGACAATATATCTTGCAGCTGCAAGGGAACCGGTCTACTGGGATGGGTTACTCAATATCTCTGTTCAGTTATGTCAACCTACGATTAGTAGAGCATGTGTTTTTGATGAAGATCATGAATGATGAATTAATGATGAATTGTTATATAAATTGACTTCGGAGGCCGTGAAGCATAGTAGAACATAGTGGGGAGGTGCAGCAGATAAGTGACACCATGTATCGTATGTTAAAGAATTCGTTCACTGAAGGCGAACACGAGGCGAACATATGACATGGGATACATGTCAACCTCAAGGACGCGATCCACATAGGAACCTGTATAGGGCGCCTAGATGGTTTGCGAATCGGGGAAAAATAATAACGGCTCCAAAATGGACACTGTGGGAATTGAACCCACGACCTTTCGCAAACACAAATGCGAAGCGAACGTTATACCCCTAAACTAAGTGCCCCCACATAAATAGTAGCGTAGGTATGTATGACATAGTTTGATTGATAAGAGCAGACTCTTACTCGTTCAAAACCATTTCGATCGTGAAGTAGATGTCTTGAAGCAACTGCTCAATATACATTATGCAAAGCTCCATAGACACCTTCTCGGCCGTGCGTAATTCTGGGGTGAAAAGGCCTGCTACACGGCCCCGGAAAAAGCTAGTATCATGCACGTCCTTTCCGAGTAAATACGTCATCAACTTTCCAAGGGAAGTTAACCACTGGGCCGGTGAGTCAATACGGCAGCTGTATTATTGAAAACATACTGAAATGTTATCAAAGATTCCATGGACAATTCGATGTCGTTGTTTATTTCTGTGTTTAAAGCTCGAACATGAAATAATGGCAAGATGACCGGGGGAAGGACATAGTAAATATGGGGATACGGTTTGGCATGTATTTAGTGAAATCTTCCTGCAGCCTAGAGTCCAGTCTAAGTTCTGTCGTGGACTCTAGCTCCTTTCGCGAGCATATTCTGCCTGGCGCTGTGCTTCTTATCAATTTTATTATTGTCATCATGCTCTTTTCATGCTTTATTCTCGTTACTAGTACGGCCCTTTATGGCATTTATGATATGATATCACCCATGTTTTCCACCCTTTTCCACCTAGCCAGGTCGATATGGATCCGACAAACTGGTGCAATCGGGTTGCCAAATTACCAACATCTTGAGCACATGACGGTTTGCATGAAATGCCGCCTGCTATTTCAGGCTCGGCTTTGAATTCGCTGTTGGTGTGGTGTGTACACACGCACACCCTGCACCCTCCTGATCCCAAGAAAGGTTATGTAGGGTATGTAGGCGAGGTCTTTATTATCTCAATCAATTTGACACCAACATCTCCAACATTCAGATGATCACATTTTTCTTGAATCCCAGTAAAGATATGTTAAGGTACAAGAAAGCAGGGTTATATAGCTGGAATCCGGATATTACTGTGACTAGAGACTAGAGAAAGGACGAGAAATAAGTCACACAGCGATCTCGGGATGGTATACAGGGGTAAAGAAGTAAGGGAGCTCATATCGAAAGGAAAATACAGTTACAAACTTAGAAACTTCGACGGAAAGCAGAAGCTCGGTTGTCGCATCATTATCATGGTTCACACAATATCTCTCATGTCGTCTTAGTACGCGCACGAGTTGTGCGTGTAGCCCGTGCCTTGGGTTGAGTAACCACAGGCTCATCAGTTTCCTGCTTAACCGACGCCGGTCTTACCGTCTTCCTCGTAGTTCGGACCTTTACAACCACCCCATCATCTGCGCCCGTTGCATCCTTATTCGAGGGTCCTGCCCGTGTACCACTTCCTGGAGTGTTCTCCTTATCAACTTCAATTTGCGTTGCTGTCGGAGCCGTTGCAGGTGTCTTTCGTGCTCGACCACGCGCGGTAGTGGCAGGGGTTTTGGTGGTGGCAGCGATGGTCGATCGAGGCTTCGTAGAAGTTTTCAAGACTTCTGTCGCCGACTCCTCTTGTTTCACTGTAGTTCGTGGTTTGCGGGCCTTTGCCATAGCCTTGGTAGGCGGGGGTTGAGATGAATCGGCGTCTGCGGGAGCATTCTGCCCGTTGAGGGCATCCAGCGGGTCATCGCCATCAGCGTTATCGGATTGAGACGAAGGGGCCTTGGCTCCGCGAGCACGAGAGGTTGTACGAGCTTTGGGTACGGCGATCTCCTTCTCCACGCCTTCCATTGCAGTAGCCTTGGTGGCTCTACCGCGACGACTAGGTTGAGTTGATGGTGCAGCTTCGTCGTCTTTCTCCTCCTTGACAACGACCTTTCGAACAGTACGTTTGGGAGGAGGGGCACGCTGTTCCTCGACAGTCGGGGTCTTTCGACCTCGTCTTGCGGGTTGGGATTCCTCCGGTTCTACAGTGGGTTTACGAGCTCTTCTGGTTTGAGTAGTGGCGGGCGGTGCTTCGTGATCTGACTTTCGAGTGGCCTGGCGGGTGTTACGCTTGAGCGTATTGACTACAGGAGCATCTTCAACCTCTTCTGGCTCCATGACCGCTTTACGATTCTTTCGGGATTCTGGTAGCTGTGCCGTTACAACAGCAGGGTGAGAACTTCGGCTCCTTGTATGCGAATGCCTTGTCGGTGCTTCCAGTTGTGATCCTTGCTTCTGAGAAAAGAATTTTAGACTTGCAAGTATATGTAAAAGCTACGAATGCGTACGGGATTGGTTGGAGCTGGTTCTTCCTGTGGCGGGACTTGTTCGTTGGCGGCTATCTCTTCCACGATTATAGGTACGACCGGTGCGCCATCTTCTGTCGGTTCTTGAGCCGGCTCTTCAACGTTACGCATTTGCATATGTGAGAAACTCTTGCTAGGAGATCGTAAGAGTAGGACAGGCTCAGAATCAACGTCCATCGCATTTTCATCATTCTCCTTGTCAACGCTGTCGCCATCAAACCGTATGACGGTGTCGATATCGTTAAACGGATTTTCATTAGGAGAGGCCTTTGTGGGACTTTGCGCAGGTGGACCAAAACTGCTCCGTCTCCTTTTCATACCATCCACTGTCTCCTTCATCCGCTCGAGCAGGCTGCGGGTATCCAACTTCTCATCTTCTTCGTCCATACTCAACCTCCTCTCGATATCCTTGACAGGTGAGAGAGGGCCCGTTTTCGTGGGTGATACCGACCGGAACGGATTCTTGGTATCGTTGAATTCCGGTTTGACTGAAGAACCAGATACCTTTGAGGGTGACATCCCGGGAATCCCACCTACGAAGTAAGAATGTGAGTCTACTTCGCGGAGCGCACTTCTTCTGCGCTCTTGGATTTTCTGAGCAATGGTGTGAGTCTCACCTGGCAGAGCGTAAGAAAATATGATAATTACCTTTCGCTCTTCAACACTTACTTCCATGCGAGGACGCACGGGAGATGCTTGAGGTTGTGCGGAAACGAGTGACCTCCGTGGAGCACCTGCATTTGGCTCGGCTGCGACTATGGGAGCAACATGTCTTGTACTCTCGCCTTTGAAAGGAACAACAAGGTCCTTGACTCGCCAAGAGGACTCTAGAGGCACCCGCCTCGCCTCGCCTCCCAACGAGTATCGAATAGGAGGACCGCCTCCTAGTCGACCTCGAGGTGTCTCAGTGCTCTCTCCGCTATCAGATTGGCCAAATCTTCCCCCAGCCTGGGGCGTCATGAAAGATCCTAAAGGACGGCGGGTTGGCGTAGCCTGAGGCAAAGAAGGTAGCGCTTCTGGTTGATCTCGACTCTCTTCTTCGTTCTCTTGGTCTTCTTCCGAGCTTTCCTCTGGCTCTTCGTGTTCCGCGCCTCCCTCCTCCGTAGCCTATAGCTCGAGTTAATCAAGAATAACTGAGATAGGTATCGGCTTACCTCGACTTCAGTCTGACTCGAATTTCCGAATGGCCACAGTCTCTCAAAGCTCTTCCTCCAGAGCGACTTCCGCTGTTGTTGATCGGCCTCTGCCGTAGGTTCGTCTTCGTCACTATCAGGCTCATCGTCTGAGGGAGGGAGTTCCTCCCGGTCATGTTGACTAGGGTCGACCTCCTCGTCAATACTGATATCGTCGCTGGCAATAGTATCCAGCACCTCCATTTCCTCCCTCTCTTCTTCCTCTTGTCGCCGTTGTCTTTCGTGTTCAACCACTGCTCGCTGTGCACTACGTATTAATACCGCCCGATGTAGCGACTGTGATCTTCGACGAGTCGGTGTCTTGGGCGGTTGAATTTGTACGACTGGTTCGGGAATTGAGACCTCGACATCCTCAAGAATAACGAGGTCTTTTTCTTCCTCCACGACACGAGGGCGATTGCCATCTACTAGAACAATTTCTTCTTCTTCGTCACCATCTTCATGTGTGGCAGATATCGATGATGTCCTGGAAAGAGCAGAGGGCTTCTGCGGACTGAATGAATTCTTCATTGGACTTTGTAGAATTCGGAGGTTTTCCCTGGGATCCTTGGAAGGTCGAGGCGAGAACACCTGGGCAGAATGAATCATCGAGAGTCGAATCCTGCGGTTGTTACCTATCCTAGATATCAGAAAGTACGTTAATTCTCGAGTAGTGCCGGACACAGACGAGCAGGAGTGGCCAGTAGCGCGGCCCGTATTTCCTTGGGCGGGTATGAGAATCGAAAACGTTTGCCATGGATCTCGATTTCCGAATTGTTTGATAGAGGAACAGTTGTTGGTTCCCCATCGGGTGTCCCATTTGGATATACTCTGCACCCATCGACCACGAGGCCTGCTTGTCCGAGCACAACAAGAAAGGCCTGCCCAAGAAATATGCGTTATTTTGTGAGCATTTGATTTTATGTCTAAGGGTATGAGCTAACCTTTCGTTCCTCAAAAATAATTTTGCAATGAACAAGATTGATCTCCTTGTAGTAGAGTCGGACACTGCAGCTTGGGTCCCGTCCGAATGTGAGTTCTTCAGTGTCTATTCCAAACGCAGTGACAGCTGTATCAATTTCTTGACGTTTCATGAGGCTAATTGTCCCGTATCTGCCGATTTGGCTGAATCCACTGGTGTCCATCGTGGTCGTTTGTATGTTTTCCAGGAGGGAAGTTGGATTTTAGAACATGGACGCGCTAAACTCAACGCGAGAGGTTGATCTGCACGTGATCGTTCAGTGCCTAATAACGTGAACTTTGAAGTCGGACTAGATCAATCGATCACCGATCGGTTATCCCCGGAAGGTACCCGACTCTGATTGATCAACTTTTTATTTCCTTTCCATCCAGACCCGATATACTACATGAAGGCTCCTCGTCCATTCGCAGTTATTCCCACTGTCCCTTTTACCCTTCGGCAGTGTTTACTGATACCAACGTTGCACATCAAGTCCTCCAGTACGAGATCCAGGCTTGTAAGTGCTACCAACATTCAGTACTTAGATTCCAAAGCACAGGATTCACTGACGTTTGACAGCACTGCCTAGCTATCGGTCTCATGTAACACAGTGACGCTGCACCTCTATGCAACGCTATTCATCCTGGAGACCATCTCAACAGTGGACTGTCGAGCGTTCGATCAAGAAGCCTTCGTTTATGGAGTGTCGAAGTCATGATGAGATCTGCCCAATATCTATATGTACCGGAATCGACAACTCACATAGATCTAATTTTCTCCTACTTTCTTGATTGCACGCCTATTCTCTCTATGCCATTTGCTTTTGAATTTCCGGAATTCAAGATTGGGATAGTCTTCATTTCGAGCACATTCTATGGCCTTTTCCTAATCTTATTCGGGCTTTCTGCGTTCATTCTCCATAACCAAAGCAGGAAGCTCAGCTCAGAGTGCAAATCCAGCACAAATGCTTACCTAACCTTCAGCTATTCGATGTTGACGGTATTGACTACAGTTCGTATGCTTCACCGTGTCCTTGAATCTGGGCCGCGAATGATCACTTGAACTCATTAGGTTTGGACTCTTTCTGCAGTTATGTGTTTCAACCCCAGTGTCGTCGAAGGGCCAAAAATCTGGGGATACAATCCTCTCATGTTCTCGCAACACATAGTTGGCTATCTCGCGAACTTCATCGGTGACCTTGTCGTGGTATGCTCCTATGACACCTATCGTTCATTGAATCCACATGACCCTTTCGTTCAATAGACCTATCGACTCTATATTATCTGGGATCAAAAGAAGATTATCCCTCTACTTCTCATCATAATAATTCCCGGCTTTGTTGGTGTGGCTAAGTCACATTCACAACAAAGGTATCATTGAATTAATGGCGATTTCAGCCTTGACTGTTTGGGTTATAGTTGTTTTTGCGAAGACTGGTGTGGTAACTTCACCTCCGAACGTGACCCTTGTCGCTACGTCAATCAGGTGCATACTCCGATTCGCGAAACACTTGACCATAACGGACTGACCCTTGTGCAGTATTAATGTGATCTTTACATTATTGATCGCGTGGAGGGTCTGGAAACGAAATCAGCTCACGAGAGCCTTGGGTGGTGAGAAGTTCGTTCTGGTGAGCTCGTCATCTTCTCATTTGCCAACGTCGGCACAAGCTCACGTCTTTTCACAGAGACTTCTGGCGATTTTTGTTGAGAGTTGCGCCTTATATACGTATGTTTACGCCCAAAGAAATGAGTCAATGTGTTGACTGAAATGTACTCCAGGGGATGGATGATCGCTTTTCTCGTTTCGCATTTGTTAAACATCCATGTTTCACAAGTCTTCCTTTACGGTTCTCCTCACGTAGCTGGTATTGCCTCAATGTTGATCAACGTGCGAGTTGGCCTCGGTTGGGCTGTAGGCGAAGAAGCACGTTCCACGCGCTCACTCCACAATTCTGTTTTTGCCCAGACCAGGTTGAGCCGCGATTCGAACTTCATTGATTTTGAGTCTGTTTGAACTAAAGAACACTTTTGGACTAATAAAATACCACACGTGGACGGAAGTGAACTACCTCGCATGAAATTATACGTGTATTCGTAGTCAGCTTGGTGTAATTTTGGACTCTATCGTCTCATGTTATAGATTCCACGTTTGATCAAACAAACTCACCCGGACACGCTGCGTAGAAACGCGATCATGGAATCAGATAGGGATTTGAACTCATCAAACATGCATGCCGTCTGATGGGACCCTTTAGTAGTAACTTGTACTCAACCTCGATACAGTAACATATTACCCATACGAAGGGCTCTCTCTCTTTCGTCCCTCACAACTATCATCCCCCAGTGCAATAAGCACCCTTGAGGTAGGTCCTCCCCTTCCAAACGTTATTCGTATTTGTGCTCTCCTTATCGCAAGTTCACTTTATGGCTGCTACTTCATCTTATTCATACTCTCGAGTCTGGTACTCCACCGCCAAATCCTGGTCAACAGAAAGAAATCCTCGGGTATCTTTGGTACTACAGTATATCTCACTTTAGGATATTTCATGTTTTTGTTGATTTCGCTGGTATTTGATCTACCTTCAGCAATCTCAGACACCTGACTCAGGAATTAAATGCTATTTTCAGAGCTGGATTCTCCTCTGGCTTGATTTCATGCAGGCTCGGTCAAATGGGTATAGTTCCCGACTTTGGGCTCACTTGGTAGTTGGTGCAGCCGCTGAAGTTGTATCAGGTTGGGTGCTGGTGCATGAGATTCCTAGATGAACTTAGCTTTTTGAAAATCCGGACACCGAGAATCTCTCTTGACAGCTCTATCGACTCTATGGTGCAGATCACCTAAAGACCACTACTTTTGTGCAAACTGGATTAAGTCCCTCATATTGTGTCAGAATTCTTAGTATTATGTGCAAACTGCATAACTTAGCAACCTGAGTAGAATGTCCAAGGGGATTTTTATTTGAGCTGGAATTGATGGAGTTCATATCCCATATTTGTGTGACAATGACCAGATTACATAAACAGCTCCTATTTTGGAAGGTACTTTCCATATTGGGTTAAT
>KQ962097.1:72644-89906 GCA_001563735.1 Leucoagaricus sp. SymC.cos
CATAAACCGTCATAGCAAACGAGCACGAAATAGCACTAACATCCCATTCCGTCATTTCTAACTTCCCATCGATGATCGGTATAGGAGTTGTTCTCGTATCGTTCGCCAGTCCAGAAAGTGAAATCGAAGACGCTAACAGACAGCAATTCACCCACATATGAGAATTCATTGCATTAGCAAGAGACATTGTGGGAATAGCTGTCACTCACCTCCAAAACCAAAAATACACAATACGGGAAATGTGACCATCACTTTATTTCTGTTACTCAGGACCCAGAGTCGATAAGTCTGTAATGATAACAATTTAAGCGTTATAGAATGTACGATGAAAAGGGAACGTACGGTGATCATATCTCCAGGAAGAACGGTAATTTGTATAAGGACTTCCTTAAACCGATACGCGGTCCGATTCAGTCTAGGTAATTGGGGTATCACACTCGGATCGGCCGTAGAAATGGATAGGATTTTAGGCCACCAAAATGTCCATTTCTGCAATACGAGCAAAAGTGAGAATTCGATTTCCTGAAGAGGAAAAAAGAACATGCGGCGGTAATCGTGAAAGACATTATAACACCAGTTACCAAGTAAACCGTTATACTCCTCAATTTCGCAGGTTCTCTCAACTTCTGCTTCCAATAGACTCTTCCCCTTTGCAACAACAAAACCGTCGACAACAAGAACAACACGAGAAATATTTCGCAGGCTAGTGTCTCGAGTAGAACGGTGATGAGGTCGTATGGATCGACTTGAAATATCCTCCTGTCTATATCGGTTGGTAGCGGCCGTAAGGTCTGCGGGTCATCGGGTATGAGAGTGCTAGTCGTCGTCGCCATGAGCCTAGAGCTGTGCCAATGAACTCGAGGAAGGGGGAAGGCGAATCAACTCAAGAGCTCCGAGGTGCCTAAAGGCTAGTCAAATAGTCAGGAAGATGAGAATGAATGAGGGAGTAACCTTCTCCACCAGCAATACATCATATCTATATGTAGATCGGCCCAAAGAAACCACATTTCAGATCCTACGTGATGCACCGATGCCCACTTAATCGCTTGCCACATTCCAAGTTTCCAACCTACGGTTACATAATCGTTTTCCAAACCTTGGTGAGGATTTTCAACGGGTTTATCACCACACACATACCTATCACCGAAGAGTCGAAATATGATGTACAAGTGTCAAGCAAATCAAGTTGTCAATGTTGAAGGTTGAGGGATTGTATCATCAAATGACATATCCACTCGCTGGCTCTCAGCCGAGGATGTTATTTCTATCACAAACGTGGTGAGAAAGGATGAGCGTCCTAACGCGTATGCAGAAGCCAAAGATAGTGTTCGCAAATAAATATGCAGAGCGGACGGTCACGAAGCGACTACTGAAAGGCTTCATGCAAGTTATACCGAACATTAGGAGACAAGCATACTTTCTGAGCTGGTGGTGGTGGTTGCAAAGCACGTCCAGTATTGAAGCACCATTTCTGTGCTGAATGGAAAGCGACTGAGAACTATTGCCCGTGCATACTGCAATTTCCGAGACGCTCACAATGAATCCCAGAGGTTAAGCTACAGCCAGTGAGAAATGAGTGTTTGAACAAAGGACGAGGGCACATGCTTGACATAGCACATTCCGGGCATTCCAGGCTCTTCCGGCCTGCGGACGGCCGCTGTGACGCGTTCACTTCTTGGCCAGGGAGAGCTCCTTGCGGCTTAGCTCGGTTCTGGGTTCATGTCTGCCCAGAGGTTATTTATTACATGATCAATAGCCCGTGCATGGAGAAAGTGTGGATACGAAGTCTGAAATTGGTGCAGCAAGGTTCGATTGAGGGACAGTGGAGCGACAAATGAGTTTCTCCTGCAGCCTGCAGAGTAAAATGACGTCCTGTTGGGGAGGAATGTGTTGAAAGTTGGAGTGCCAAGGTAGGCCAAGAAGATGAGCGGGGTCTGCCGAGCGGATTGAATCTCCGCTGAATGATGCTGGGATGACTTGGGCTGACGGGCGCTATATAAATTGCACACCACGATGGCCTACACGGGAGGCCACGCTAGCTCGGCGCCGGCGAGCCCGGCCCACACGCACTTGAATCTCCCGCCCCCTCCGCTGCGGGGTGTTCTCAAAAGATCCCGGCCGCCGACGCCGACGGGCCAGTCCGTCCAGCTCTCCCCCCTTTCCTCTCCCTTCATCGGTCGTGTTCCACTTTCTCTCCCCGACGAAGATCCAACTTTCTACGAACTTACTCCCGCAAGCTCTATCATGCACCCTCCCACCCAGACTGCTTCTACTTCCATGCCCTCCATGGACGAGTCCAGTGCAGGATCTCACTCTCCTCCTCGATCTCATGTCCCTCGTCATTCTGTATCCTCCCCGATAATCCATCATCTTCTACAGGCTTATACTCCGAAAGTATCATTTGATACTTTCGAGAATCCAAGCGCTACAATGTTCAGCTTCACTCTGCAGGTCAAGAGTGAGGGCTACAAACGAACACGGAGCACTCGAGTCTTTCTCTGCGCCGCAAGTCCAGACGAAAGTGGAAGCGAAGCCCTGGACTGGTGTTTAGAGGCTCTCGTTCAAGACGGCGACGAGCTTATCGTTTTTCGAGGTGTAGACGAGGAAGTCTTAGGTTCGTTATCACCATCTACTGACGCTTTCCGAACTTGACTAACGAAACATCTAGACAAGGACCACGATGTTTTGCGCGCCGAAGCTCGCGAACTGATGCGCCTAGTTCAGGAAAAAGGCCACGAGTGCGATCCTGACCGCAAAGTAACTCTTACCTCGACCACGTTACTTATCTATAATTATCTAACTAGTTCCTTTTGTAGCTCTCACTGGTGTTGGAATATATACCCGGAAAGATAACTGATTCCCTCGACCGCCTCATCGCTCTATACCGCCCAGACTCCGTCGTCGTCGGCACACGAGGTCGACGGTCGTGGCAGGGTATGGGTATGATCGGCATGGGAAGCATAAGCAAATATTGCTTATCCCATTCACCCGTCCCTGTGATCGTCGTTCGCCCTGAGAGGAAAGTCAAGAAGACCGTCGAGAAGAGGAAGGCCGACCCCAAACGGGGGCGACATTTCGAGTAACATACACCCTACTTCTAATGTCTATTGCTTTCGTTGTAGATTAATTCTCTGTACATTACTTGACGTCTGTTTTTTGGTTCTAGTGGTAATGTGAGTTATGTTTTCGCCCTTGTGATACATCAATGCTGATGATAGATAGGTATTAATGTGCCTGTTCGTCCCCGTTTGTCCCCTTTTGTCCCCTGCGCACACGATACATTGTTTGCTGCCATTGATTGGCCAAATCGTCAATCAAGCACAGAAGAAATGGGCGTTGATGCGATTTTGAGGTGTATAAATAACCTATTTCGCCCTCTTTATCAGTATTCCAAACATCGGTGTGGGTATTACCACTCGTATTAAAGGATATCACATTAGATAGGTATAATAAAAAATACAACAGAGGGTTTGAAAAAACAAAACCAAAAAATATCAACAAGCAGACCAGCTGATAAAATATCATTCTAATCCAATCCATCAACAAAATTCATTGACGAATCGAACAACTTTCCCATCGTCCCTTTTTTCTTCTTTGCCTGTCTCGGTGACGAAGGCTCAGGTCCAACCACAGTATCAGGAGCCGCTGCCGCCGCGGCAGTATTAGTCCTCAACGACAAACTAACATCCGACCTCATCCTCTTCACAAACCTCCCTGGTACAAACGTCGGACTCCTAACCTGTTGTTGTGGCTGATGCTCAGGCGATTTTGATGATTCCACAACCGCAGCAGCAGCACCAGAAGGCAATGCTGTAGCGGCAGAAGAGGATGTAGCAACCCAGAGTTGTGGACGTGGTCCTTTTTTCATCTCGGCTGCTCTCTCAGCTTCGTTCATCATCCTCGTCGGACCTCTCTCTCGGTCACCCCTCTCAGCTCTCTCTCTCTCTCTAATTTCTCGAGTAATATCACCGCTGTCTTTCTTTCTCAACAAGCTACCTTTGAGTTTCCCGACACTGGCACTGGCACTGACTGGTTGCGAAGCAGCTCCCCCGCTAGGCGATACCATCATCATTGCTGCTTCCCTCTCCCTCTCCTTATCTTTCCCCTCCTTTCTTGACGAGAACCAACCTGAGCTACTAGCCGCTGTCGGACTTCTCAACTCAGGATCGTTCGGCCCCGTGAGCCCGGGAATATTCCAAAACCCTTTCCCTTTGCTACTTTTCTCCTTCTCCTTCTCTCTCTCCTTCTCAGTGTGAACGTTGAGAGCGGGCATGCTAGGTCGACGAAGAGGTACATCTTGCATTTTTCGTAAGCCTGTATGTAGAGACGCGGAATGGTGAAGAGTGTGGTATTGTTGAGATGGTGTACGGCCATGTTGATGTGGACTCAGAGTGTCGGGACCTAGGCGAGGTGGTGAGGTGCCGATGGTTGAGTTCGTTGCACTGCTACTTGGGACGGATCGGGTACCCGAGAGTGAGCTTGCAAGGGATACAGGGGCAGTCGTAGATTCTAAATCGAGGTGTTAAAAGACCAACAACTCTCCGAAAAGCTCAGTCACCCATACCTTCAAGAGCTCTCATTCTTTGAGTAATCCTCACACGTTGTTCCGTCTCATACCGCTTCTTCAAATACCTCCTCATATCATCCATAGGATCCAACGGAATCCCAAGATCAACTTCCCTCGTCATCCCATGATTAGGATTAACATCCCTCCTAGCCTGAATCGCATACTGCCTCTTTGCTTGTCTTCGAATATCAAGATGCCAAGCAGTGCATTCCGATTCAGACGCATAATCCTCTTCTTCGTCACTCCACTTTGTCAACCTACTCGATAATCTATTCGATTTGCGTTTGGATTTAGTCGGTTTTTCGAGATCCGAAGCGGATGTATGGCCACCGGGACTTCCATCACTGTTTTCCCCGGAACTTTCGTTCCCACTCGACCCTCCTTCCTTCTCAGCTTCAGGTATCGCGTTCCTCACAGACCCAGTGCTTCTCGGACTCCTCAAAGCCCTACCACTATAACTCAACCTCTTCCTCTGCTCCTTCGGCGAAAGTCCCTTAACAGTTCCACCGCTCCCAACAGTCCTAGGTCCAATCGTCCCTAAACTCGAAACATTATCACTCCACCCACTCTTCTCCCTCTGCCCCCTCAAATCTCCTTTCCCACCACCACCTCCAGGGAGCCCACCCAATCCGCCTCTCATTTCCCACCTCTTATCCATCCTATCCAATTCATTCGCAGCACCAGTAGCACTCGAAACAACAGGATCCTCACGACCCCAATGGATAAATCCCATTGCTCGACCGACACCTCCCATACCCGCATGTTGAGCTTTACGCATCACATTAAGGCGCCATTCGGGGTAAGGCGGCGTTGCGAATGTACGTGAAGGGTACATGAATCGTTTATCGGTGTAACCTGGTAAAGGAGTGACGTATTCGGCCTCAGAGTCGATTTCATCATCGGCTTCTGCTGCGGATCCTCGGTCTGACGATGCTGGCGGTGATGGTGGTAAGTCGTAAGGGGATGGAGAGGAAGCTGGTGGGATGGATGGTGCAGATGGAGAAGTTGGGACTGATGATTGTCGAGAAGGAGGTGACATGGCGGATGCTCGTGAGGAGGCTGTGTGATGCGAGGTGGAAGATACTGGAGAGTTGGGGATACTAGGACGGTTGGATGAGTCTTCGCCTCGGAGGACGGATTCAATGTGGACATGCGCGTCGGCTTGTGATTGAGAACTAGAGGGATGTGATTGATGCGATCGGACGCTAGGACTGCTAGGTCCAGCACTCGACTCGGGATACGCATTCTTCACCAACGGTTGTGGAAGCTTTTGAGGTGGAGGCGGTGCATCGTTCAATGGCCCTCCCATCATCCGATCCATAAACGTAGATTTCATAGGATGCGGACAATATTGATGCATGATCCTCAAAAACGATTGAAAGGCTGCGCGCCAAATCAGCATACGTTCACAAAAACCCATCTCGAAAAATCTCAAACTCACCAAAATCATTCCCAATATCCAAACACACCCACTCACCTTCCTCCTCCCTCTTCTTCTTCTCCCTCCTCTCCCTCTCCTTCTCCCGTTCCCTCTCAATCCTCTCCCTCTCCTTCTCCTTCTCCTCCAATTCTTTCAACTCCTTCCTCCTCGCAGCCTCTCTCTCCTTCTGTTCCTCCAAGGACTCCGCTTTCCGTTTCCTATCCTCATCTTTCCTCGTATCATACAATCCATACCTATATCCAGGTCTCTTCGGTCCAAAGAACTCTACATCGTCAAGGTCATCGTCGTAATCGTACTCCTCCCCCTCTCCACCCTTTCTATCAACGGGAGCGTTACTTCCTTGTGAAGGAACACTTCTTGCGTGTTCTTGGTTTGAAGGAGGAGGCTGTGATTTGACACGAAAAGGTTTTCGACTATGTGGCGGCGGTGCGAAAACTGGACTTGACAATTCTTCTTCATCGTTCTCTTGATCACCGAAGTCTTCTCCAGCTTCTTCTTCTGACGAGTGAAGCTGTCCGATGAGTCGTTGACTAGTGTTCTTCGTCACGACCTGGCCTGATCCTGCCGCGCCTCCACCACTTCGACTACTAGGACCACCACCGCTGACGTTCGTGTCGATCGAAATCGCTTTTGTTGAAGGGAACCCAGAAGCAGGTAATGTCTCTCTGGGTGACGGAAGCATTGAACCACGGAAAATTGTCGTGTTAGGTTTATTTCCTTCAGAGTTTCTAGGATCAGCCTCGGTATCGACACGTTTGTCAACTGCAACCTGAATAACCATAGTCAGAATCTTCTCAGCACCATCAGGATCATTAGAGGTACTAACCGTCGTCCCAGAATTCCCTAATCCATTCCCTTGCTGCGAGCCATTCTCCGTCGAAGTGGTAGCAGTAGCAGGTGGATCAGCATACTCGATCAACTCGGATTCATCTTCTTCCTCGACGACAGGTGGATTTTCAGGTACAGCATCTGGATAAGGTTCTTCCTCTTCTTGATCTTCCTCTTCTTCCTCTTCTCTTCCCTCACCTTCGGCGTCTTCGTCTTCGTCTTCGTCATCCTCGTCTTCTTCATCCTCGTCTTCGTCATCATCTTCAGTTGTCGCAGCGCTCGTCTCGCTTCTGCCGTATTGAGCAAACTCGATTTGATCGTCGTCCTCGTCTTCGCTTGATTGGGTACCTACACCCTCGAGTCCGGGTACTCCAATGATGTTACTCGAACTTCCACCAACGACGGTAACGCTGCTTCCAGTTGGGCCACTCGAAGCGCCAATGGAAATCGTACTGGGTCCATTGCCAATCGTCGCGGTCGATGTCGAAGCAAGAGGAGTATTTAGTTGAACAGTCGACGTCGAAGCGAAAGCCGAGGGGGACGAAGAAACATTATTGGCTCCAGCGTTATATCGCCGTTCGTGTTCCTCCGCTCGTTGACGCAACAAATCCCTCTCCGACTCTTTTTTCGCTTTCCTCTTCTGGCCCCATTTCCAAAACGCAACGTTCAAAGAACCGAGATTCCAATCCTTCTCTTTCTCCTCTTTCTCCTCTTTCTCCTTCTCTTTACCCTTACCCTTACCTTTCCCTCTCAACTCCTTCTCCTGCTTCGCTCGTTCCTTCATCAGCTCTTTCTCTCTTTCCTTCTCTTTCTTCCTCCTCTCCTTCTGCTCCTTCCTCTCCCTTTCCTCCACCGTCTCTTTATACGATTTACCCGACCCAGGTAGCCCACCACCAAAAATCTGAGAAGCGATGATCCCATGAACATCAAGCTCGATTGTCGTATCCAACGTAGTCCGATTTCGTTGATGCCGTCTCTCCCGATCATAATGCCGCTCCTTGATATTAGACGACGCAGGTTGTTTATGATTATAATCATACAACCCCGTATCGCCTAATCCACGAATAGTCGAACTCCTAGCTGAAGATTTAACACTCTTCCCACTCGAATACGCGGCACTCGTGCTGTGACTGGTACGTGAAGCAGCTTTTGTTGGGCGAATTTTCATTCGCGTTTTTGCTCGAGTGAGATATGTAGGTTCTCGGCGATGTTTGGCAGGGCATTTCCAGAGGATACTGTCGGATCGGATTCCACCCCATTCGTCTGCTCGTTCTTTCATATCCTCTAATGCTAGTGTGACGGGGTCGATTTCGTTATCTGTTTCCCTCTCCGTGCGATCATTCCAAAGCCCGAGCCCGTGATCGTCAGGCTTCATCCCAGGAGCATAATAACTCGACATTGAAGGTCTCGAACTCGCACCCGCACCCGCACCACCGTTATTCGCAGCAGAAGAACTTTGCTTACGAAACTGTAAACAAACCACTCTCAACCCCGAAGCTTTCTGTTCTTCAATCGTAATCGGCAGATAGGTAGGATCAAATCTAGATCCAACAAGTGGAGTCAACTCTCGTGCTTTCATATGAGCATGTAAATGAGAATAACTCGGGAAGTAGAAATTGTATTCTTTTCCTCCGTCGAAACTCCCATGATGACTCCCATGCCCATGACTGCTACCAGAGCGACCATGATGAGACGAACGATGATGATGATGATCAGAATCAGAATCGGGATAAGCGTGAGTGTATCCTGAAAGATTATTTTTGTGTTTGGAGGAACTGCTGCCACTGGTGCTGGAGTGGGAATAGGAGTGGTTGTAGTACGAGGAGTGTCCGGTTGGCATTACGGGACGTTGGATAGGGAGATGTAAGGCTGGAACGAGGGTATCGGGGTTTACGGCAGGATGGTCGGTTGGGGGATTGAATCCTGTGTAAGAGAGGTAACGAACGAGGTGCTGAGTGTTTGTGAGAGAGATGATGTTTTTCAGGGGAAGGACGTGAGTTGCGTCTTCGTTCTGTGGAATCGAAATGAGTGGACGAAACACGAAGGGTGATAGGTATCACATTACCTCTCTATCCTTGAGAACAACCAGAGTACCGTTTTGAATCCGAACCCATCGCTCTCTCCATTCCACTCGTACAATGCGTTGACTTCGTGAACTACCCTCGTCCCTGTCACCCACTGTGCCTGGATGACCTTGATACACGCTCATCCCCATTCCACCAAGAGAGGCTCCAGCACTATACGCCCCGTACTTGTACAGATCCGGTACGCCTCCACTGGAACCAACACTGGCACCAACAGCAGATGCCGCAAGGGCAGGGTGCATATGAATCGGAATGGCATGACCAGAAGCAGCACTATGAAAGGCTACATCGCTCCAGTCGCCTCGCCAGACGATACGAAGCGTTCGAACCCAACCCTCCCAGTATGGCTGAACATACACGTCGATTGAACGTGGAATCCGTGTAAGAGTGAGCTCGACTGTCGTCTTGTCGAGTTTATGACCGTAATACTCGACAACACCAACGTTCGCGCCTGCGCCAGAGTTGAGGTTCATAGCTTTCAGAATCTGGGCTTGAACGGCTGCGCGTTTGGCTGCTGCTACTGCCTGGTTCCCTGTCCCATCCTTGTCCTTCTTGTCGGCCATACGAGCAGCCTCTGCTTCAAATCGTTTCTTCAGCTTCTTTCGTAGTCGTTCGCGTTCTCGATGTCGATCGGGATTCCATAAATGACAGACTTGATATTCGTATAACGGGTGAATGGAGGGGAAGCTCAAGCCGTGTAGCTCGAGTAGTTCGAATTCTGCAATTGGAAACCATGATATCACTTCCTCGTCCGCGAGAATTTGACCCGTCGAGTATCGCGTGAGGGTCCAATGATTGGGGTTGACACCACCTGGATAACGATCCGCATCCGGAGGTGTATAGCCAGCTGCTGTCGTATACGGAGCGACAGTATGGCCTTGGATTTGTATCCGGGATGAGGTAGATTCAGTGTCACTGACACCATGGGGAGAGGGCCCAATACGGCCTCCGGGAACGCCACTAGGATCAGCCACTGGTGGACCTGTCTCAATACGAATTTCCTCTGCACGGGCTTTCCCCTTCCCTTTCCCAGTCGAAGAGAATCCGCTCTCGCTGCCACTGAGTAAATCCTCATCTGTGTCACTCAACAAACCTCTCACTACCCCTCCGCCGTTCCCTCCCTCACCACCGGCAGCGCCTGTGCTGCCTGAAGCACCACCACCACCAACTGAGCTGTAGAACCCGCTTTTTTGAGGAGCTGCGAAGATAATAGGACTGGAAGGACGGTGTCGAGGGTCCGGTGCAAAGGTGATTGGAGACGGTGGGCGTTCAGATGGTTGACCAAGTGCTGGAACATTAAATGTGCGCGCGGGAATACTAATACCAAACAAACGATGAATGAACCAGAGTTTGAGTTGTCGAATAGTCCATGTTGGTTGAACATGCGTTGTAAGCCATTGATCGTGTTGTACTAGCATCATCAGTCAGTACTCCAAAATCACAGTGACCAGTCGCGTAGTTAGACGGCTTACTGAAGCGACAGCTGAGGACGATTTTCTGAGTGTCTGTTGTGGTGTCGAGCATGTGCTTGTTGTATGGAGTAGGATGTAGGGTGGACTATGTGGCCGTGGGCGTCAAGAACCACACATCGATGGCATTGTCCGCGATTCCGTTCCCAGAATATCACAAGTTCACACTCTGATAAGATAACCCTTATCTATGATGCATACCAATAGGGGCTAACTCTAGGGGCAGTCTATACTCCTGTCCCTCATGGTCCAACCACCGGTCAAGGATCTCACCCACCCGCGCACACCGCGCAAGATACTCTTTTTCCTTCACAATAGTCTTGAAAGTCCCTTCATCAATAAACTGAATCGTCAATCGAGGCGCATTCCGCACAATGTCGTGCAAAACCTTCAACATGTTCTTGATAACCCGTTTTCTCGGCTGTGTTGACCGTACTCGTATTCCTAGCACCGATATGCTTGCAGGAGGGGTGTACCTAGACCATGTCCTCGGTACTGTCCACTCGAGGAGCACGAGCTCCACGCATCGAAGATTGGGCATGAACGGGTGCACTCGTTGAGTAATATCCAGTGTCGTATCAGGAGCATATTCGGCCGTGTCGTAATAGAGATTCCATTGGAGCGTTTCCAATGACGGGAGAGGTTGGCGAATCATACTTTCCCATCTGACAAGCACCAACGATTGATGTTGAGAAACGATGATGTTGAGCCTCTTGAGAGAGGGGAATGCGCTGGGTATGATTATACGACCGAGAACGATTGTGCTCGTCCAACTGAGGATCCGGGAATGTCTGAATTCAGCGAGTGGGGTTCGCTGATTCAAGTTTATCCTCTCAGGTATATTGACGCCGACGAGATTGGGATGTGATTGAAAAAAGTCTATCCAGTGTTCGTTAGTCGGGACCTTTGGCTGGTTAGGTCGTATCGTCCAAGTCAGATATTCGAGTTTGGGACATAACTGATGAGAGATGAGAGGATCCATCCATACAGCTTCGAAAATTTGCCCAACCACCATTACCCTGAGCTCAGTTAGGTGTTGGAGAAGGCAAGGAAGAAGGTGATTGGTTTGTTGGAGTTCTTCTGGCCGCTCTCTACCCGTCCATCGAAAGTCAATATCCACACGTTTCGTGAATTGTCCAACGGAACCCTGCTCCGAATCATCAAAGAGAGGCCTTTCAACGGCCTTGACAATTCCTTCCATATTCTTCACCCTCGAAACAAGGACCCACTCGTACAAATAGAGAAATGCAAGGCGATACCACCTCTTGCACACTCGAATCAGGTATCTCTTCGTCACCTAAGCAATCTAAAGTCAAGTGAGCAGCAGAGGCTGGGTCGGAGATAATACTGACCAACGACCGCCTATACTCCTTGTGCAATTCAACCTCCCTCAAACTTTGTAGACGCTTAAGGACTAAATCTGATGGATCAATGCCATAAGGCACCCAAGTCGCATGTCGAAGGACTTCACAGAGGAGTTCGTCAGGTAGAATCTCGATGTGAATGCTTGGTCGGCTGTAGAACTCCTTTGCTGACATGATGTTTCATGGTAGGGAATGTGTCGCGGGTTACAGGGTCATGCACATGGCCCAATGACAGTTCGGAACTCGAAGTGGCTGTGAAATATCGTCCCCACGACCTGAGCTCTGAGCTCAGCCGAGTTTAATTTTAGCCTGTAATATATTGGGAGCGTACTTTGCAAAAGTATTTATAGCGATCATCGTCGCCGGCTACCGCGCATGTTCCAATGCAATCTAGGATTCAGGGGCCGAAACTAATCCACTAAGGGTCTATATTCACATCCTTATGATCAAACCACCGGTCAATAATCTCTCTCTTCCTCGCAAACCGCGCAAGATATTCTTTGCCCTTCAAAGTTATCCCAAAAGTTGCTTCATTCAAAAGTTGAATTGTCAACCTGAGAGCACTTTGCACGATACCAAACAACGTCACCAGAAAGACCCTTGCAATGCATCATTTTGGCTTCTTCGCATGTAACGTACATACACCGAAAACCGAAGTTCAACCGATACGTCAGGAGAAAGAGCACATGGACCAGATATCCGCATTCAGCCACAAATTGAATACAACATCTCCACACGTCGAAGATGAGACATGAAGCGGTAAACGGACATTGAGTTGAAGTGTCGTCAATAATGGGAGAGGATGAGAAATGAGGTTTTCTGCCCAGCGCTCGCGTAATTTTCTCCAGTAATTTAAAGACATACTCGACAGGGGAACAAGCCAGGGTCAAGCGAGAATCCGGTGAAGTGGATGCAGCTGGGGTTCGGCGATTTGCCAATTCCTCCGATATCGTCGCGGATGGATTGACGCCCATAAAATTGGGATGAGATTGAAAGAACTTTAGAAGACTATCTAGAACAATTTTCGCAGCCATTTTATCGTTCCTCCAATTCAAGTACTGGAGTTTCGGGCAAAGTGATTGTGAGTGCCCAACATTAATATTCATCCACAGTGGTTCGTACTAGTGGATCTTTCCCACAACCAGTACTCGGAGCTTCTTCAAGCTTAAAGAAGCTTGTTGATAAGCTCAGGCACCGCCTTCGTATCACCGCCCGACCATCAAGGATACATGTAGAAGCACTTCGTAACTCGACCAATGGGATCACGTCGAGCATCACCAAAGATACGCCTTTCGACAGCCTCAACGACTTCCTCCAGATTCCTCATTTTCAGCACCAGAATCCATTCGTATAAATGAAGAACTCCAAGGCGATACCATCCTTTGCACACTGGAATCAGGGACTTCTTCAAAGATAATGATGAACAGCTGTGCAGTATTGTAGCTTGTGCCTCTATGTTACATATTCACACCCACTGGCAGATGCATATAGTCTATGATGGCGACAATGGTCTATCGTTCAACCGTTGTTGCATGATTGACTCAGCGCGCTCGTCGAGCAATCATGATCATGATTCCTAAAGTGGTCCATGCAGTCCAATCAGTGGAGACTATAACATCAGGTTTTGACTGGTGTTTGCAGAGGACTATTTGAGGCCGTCACTATGCGAAGTGAAAACACAAACATGGAATTGAAGATGGTTGTTTTTGTCTCTGGAAGTTCTTCTCACCGCGAACTCCAAATATTCTGGGGAGTATCTGCCTATAACAAGAATGGAAATCAAAAGAAGTAATTTAGTGGAGAACAGGAGACCAAATTATATAGACATATCGTGTTGGTTGCTGATGCTCCACTTGTGTGTGATCCATGAAGTAAAGCAAAATTACGATTAGAATTAGCGCTTGGCGGTTATCGATTAGAGTTCAACTACTCTTTCTTTGCACTCGGAAGCTGCGCCCTCCCTTAGGTTCCCCGATATCCCGAGGTAGATTGCTAAGAGACTTTGTGTATCTGCGTACACAATTTTGACGTTCCCATCATCAAAATGATTGATGATCATGATCTTACCCGCACAGAAATAGCTGCGTCGTGGCGGCATCTCCTCAGAACCGAAACCACGAGTATAAAGAACGCACCATGTGAGCTATTTACCCCCGAGCGCTCATTTGTATTTTTCTCTTTCGACACCTCTCATTGAACGCCTCCTTCTGGCGTCATGACTCTTTCTCTCCCTACTGCGCACTTCGCCGGACTCTTTTGCGATGCAATTTTCTTTGGCATCTATTTGGTGACTTGCACTGGCTCCATTCGTGTCCTCCTCATGACGGGAAGGGGGAGAGAAGAACGATGGCGTCGCCCAGGCGAGATTCGCTGGATGATGGCGATATTTGGACTTTTTCTGTTCATCAACTGTACACTCGACATAGCGATGGGTTTCTTGCGCAATTTCCGTGCATTTGTGCATTCGCCCAATCCCTTAGCAATCCTTACGTCGCCGAAGTACTGGACCAATATTATCCGAGTACGCACTACTATTGCTCTCCAGCCAATGAAGTGACTATGCCAACTCAACCAATCATTAATCAACAGCCAGTGAATATAGCCGTTGGAGCCTGGGTGGCTGATTTCGTCCTGGTACGGGAATGACTCGATGATATTTGTTTGATTGCCTTACGTGCGAGTAGATATACAGGTGTTGGGTCGTTTATGGTCGTCGTTGGCTCATTATCGTCCCATCCGTTCTCCTTTACCTGGCGCATGTAGCAAACAGCCTTAGGGTTTTTGCGATGATGGGAGCCGCAGGGGGATTACCCACAACGGCAAATCCGAATGCCTTCGAGGCTTTTCGGAACGCGCTCCTGGTCTTCTCTTCTCTAGTTGCTGCTCAGAACGTCGTGACAACAGGTGGGCTTTATCTTTGCCTAGTGAAGCTCGTAGTGACACCAAGTTCAAACAGGCACATTGATATGGTGTATCTGGCTCGTTGAGAGATCTCAGGCTAGGAATTTCCAGTATGAGGACCGACCGCGGTATCTTCGCCGAATCATTGCTGTCCTTGCTGAGTCCGGAGCCGCATACACGGCTGTTGTGCTCATCGTATTGGGATTAGCTGCGGCCTCAAGCCCCGCTATCTACGTGGTGGAGGACTTGGTAAGTGGTAGAATCATCAATCATAACGAGTAACGAGCTAACTCAAACGCTCTAGATGATACAAACGTCAGGGATAGCCTTCAACCTCATCCTTGTTCGGTGCTCCCCAGAGCGTGATCACCAATTTACAACGTATCATAACAAAGAGATTACAACCTTCAAGGCGGCGAACCAAAGCAGTAATCTGGGAGACTCGACTGTCTTCGATCAACGAAACAAGCCTCATGATATTGAGTTTATTGGCGCCGATTCTGATGGGCGGTCATCTGACCATGGTCTTGAGTCGAAGAGGATCAAGATTTCACAGAAGACTGAAGTTGATGTTTAGGTTTATTGGTAGATGTTGGCTTTGGGAAAAATGCCCAGAATGATGGGTGACGTTGCGGTGACGGGAACGCATGTACCAGTAAGGGGCTCCGTGTTTATATGTACATAGTCTGAATATGAACGATTGCTGGCTGAAGACACCGAATGAACGGATTAGTCCAGTCAATATCAGTAGGGGTCAGCAAAGATCATGCTGTAAACCGTGAGGATCGCAGTCGTCAACGCCAAGGAGTTCACATAGCGCATACATTTCATTCAACCATTTGGCAACCTCTTTGATTCGTGAGTTGTTATCAGTGCAGGCTGAATGTAACGGACTACCCGCTTTCGCAGCTTAGTCATTTCTGACTCTTATCTTATCTTATACTAATCATCATTGTTTGTACGAACTATCATATTCAGTACTGAGTAAACAGTCATAGGGTATATAAGAGATAGCGTAGCTCCTGTATGCCCCGGCTTCTCGAAATACGATAGACTTATCCTGTCGATTCCGTATTCTTGAGAACTCTCTCGATAACGTGTGCCGTGACATCGAGCACTTTCAATCTCGCTTCATATGTTTTCGACATCTCCCGTCTATCGCCTCTACGCTAATCCTTAACTCTCTTCCCTAACCTCTTTCTCTCTCTCTCATAACAGCATTGCCCCCTCTGGGCTCAGAGAATCTAGTTGAGGCAGACTCCTCTGCCCTGCTCTCCTCAATGTCATCATCTTATGGATGAACACTTAAGTTGCAAATGTACTGAGAACTATCTGTCATATGAGTGAAGAAACACAACCAAAATCAAAGATGATGGTGGTGTGAGGGAAAGAAGGGATGAAAAGAAATCTAATCAGATGTGCTTATATTAGTGCTTATATCTTTGCTCATATCCTAGAGTTAGTTGGTACAGTAGGTAATGCAGCATGATGCTCATAGTCTGTGTCCAGTGGGTGTGGTGTCTTGTGCAATTCTGATTGAATCACTTTCAGGAATTATAAGAAGCATTAAGCATACATTCAGCACCTCAATATCTGCTCAAAGTTTAACCCTACTGCTGGCCTACAACATGTGCTGCTTTTTTATCAGTCTAATACTTGCCATTGAACTCAGCACCACTTCAATCTACCCACTGCCACCAGTTATGCATGGTAAGTCCATCAAGAATGAACTTAAACACAATATACTGATCCATACTAGAGATCATGCTAGAAAAGCATGGCAATGATAGTGGCATCCCAAACTCTGCAGGAACCTTTAAGAGAAGTGTTTATTACAATGATAACAATGCAGCCATATCTCCCAAGGAGAACTGGTGTGAGTTCATCTTCCATCTATAGTATATAGACATACTTGTTGACATATAGAGATATTTCTAGCTGATAAAACTGGGGGTGTTTTAAAAATATTTTTGTAGTAGAGTAGTGAATCTGGATATTGCTTGCATACTATGGGTGTAAGCAGATGATGTGACTCAGTATACCAGGAAAGATCTGAGTAGTTCAGAGATGTACTTGAATCCTACTGACTATTGTAATTGTAGAATAGGATAGTGTGAAGAGAGGGAGAAGACATACTGCATAATCACTTCTTGATGATATATGCTATCCTCAACTATTTGTTTGATATAGATAAATAAGCTATCTTCTGATCTAGTAACATAGGGATGAGCCCATTTGAACATCTTTTTTTTTTTTTTTTTTTTTTAAATCAACAATTTATAACACAGTGCTTGATCGCAGTCTGTGTGTTATGATCAGTGGAACTTCGTTCCCATATATGGATGGTGACATCATTTTTGATCTGGACTCCTTTATTTATCCATCTGATGATCCTATATTCGACCCTTACTTCCCAGTGTGATCCAAGTCCCATATCTGACAGACTATTGCTGGATATGTAGTATGTTGCCACATTTCTTCGTCTCCCCGCCAAAGTGCTGCCAGTGTTCCCAGCACTCTCCTACACCTTGGACCATAGCGTAATCCTATCCTCTCCTTAGACCCAGTGATCGTCTATAGTTGGTAGTATTACTTTTGTATATAAAGC